>JAUTBQ010177499.1:0-11230 GCA_032361185.1 Lepetodrilus ovalis
AAGTGAATGTACTTTGTAGTTGTAGCTAAGAACTAGTAAAACACGGCCATAAATATCTGTGATTGTATGCCTTTAAGCAACAAGAAATCACTTTAATAATAAAACATTTAGCACTAAATATGAGATAAATGGATATTTACCTCATATCTTCATTTGCATAGAGAAACTAATAATACTGAGAACACCTGTGTCCACAGCCAGTTTCTGCTTCTGAAGTTAATTGTCAACTTTCGAATTATTTAGCATATGCAATTTTCTTTTGGCATTTGGTAACACAACGTTCAATGTAAATCATACAATGTTGATCAATCAGTAGAATTGGCTCATGTAGCATGTGAAACAGTGACAGACGCGCTATCTCCAAATTATCGTGAACTGAACAGCATTAATTACACTAGCTATATTCTGAAGCCAATGTTACACGACCCTAAAAATATATCTTTCCTGCGTCCTGAAATATCTACTTATTTTTACTGAATTGCCATAACAAATTAATCATTAAATGGAAAACAAAGTCAGACATGAAATAATTTAGTTATTTATCAGTAACTTATTGAATAATGTAAATGTATAGATAAATCAAATCAAATGTATTTGAATTTCCAGATAATAATTCTGATCTAATTTTATCAAGACAAATTAATCATTGAAACAATTTTGAGAATGAGAAATAAATAAGTTATTGAAATATTGTACATTTGTAGACAAATTAAATCAAAGTTATACATTTACAGATAAAAATATATTTAAAAAAATCCAATACATATGACATGAAAAACAAAGTAACAAATTGAACATTTTCAAACTGCACGAGTACACAAATCAAATATAATGTATACGTCTCCAGACAATAATACTGATTTAATTGTCAGAACAAATTATTCATTAAAATAATGCTGAACACGAGAAATAAACATCTTTAATAGACAAATAAAATGCCTGCATTTCCAAGGCAATAATAATAATCCATTTCACAATTAAGTAGGTGTTTGTGTATGCGTGTAAAATATTACCTTTCCAATAAATAATTTCCTTTGCCATGCACGCATGCATGAACATAATGAACGAATGAAATTCCCCGTCGTGAATTCCCCAAGCTCAATCAGTGCTGTGCTAATTCCCTATCGTGACACTCACGCCCTATCAAACCAATAATTATATCTAAAGTCTGCCAATATGTATCAGTAATGATCTCCTATATTACTATCAATACACACAAATACGGTTTACCCAATTCCAGCCAATTACTGGCCAAAGGTGTTGATAAAGTTCAGCAGATTGAAATAAATACTTAATACATTATCGGACATGCACCCACCTATTTATAACGGGAAAAAGAAAATAGAAATTGCTTTTGATCAGCGTATTATCAATAATGCAGTTCCTAATCACGACACAAAGATGCAGATAAACTGTTTATGGTGGACGCAAGGACATGGCATCATTCCAGACTCATGGTCATCCATTGGACATCGTGGTCACTTTCGCCAGGTAATGACCACGTGTAGAAATAATTACTATTTGATTAGCTGCCATGTTTCAGGCTGTAAGACTGCCGTCGCGATTGTCAAACTACGTATGTACAGCGAAATAATTACTCGCCTTCAGACGTTTCACATGCGGTGAAATAACTTGCGTGCTCACAAACATTTTTGTGATATTATTTGCTGAATGTGAACCTGTTTTTTCAGTTTAAGTAAGAAAAGCAACTACTGTTGAGATTTTTCTTAAAAGTAAAAAGAAATACAATTTTTCTTCTTAACCCTCTCCCTGCTGCAGGCAACCGGAGATGCCCTAAACTGTTGTGTTTGTGCATAATCCAACAGGGAGAGGGTTAAAGCAACGTTTGTTGAGGGTGAGATAGATTTCAACTAGATTACAATTGAGATTATCAATATTTTCATTAAGAAAAAAAAGTAGTCCATGGCTGATAATTTCAAAATTGATGAAAAAAAAATAAATGAAAAAAAAACATTGAAGACTTCATGTAGATGAATAATTTGGCTGTTAAGTCTATATTAAAAATGTGTGGAAGAAGAAAAAGATTATTGTAAGAACATCAATAATTGCAAATTTGGGAATATAATGAAAGGAATAACAAGAAAATAAATTTGAATACTTCATGCAGAAAACAAATTGGCTGTTTACATTGATTCTGAAACACAAAAAAAACAACTAATTTATGGAAAACTTCATGTCGAAAATAAAATCGGCTACTTATGTAAAGATTGTGCAAATAAAGATAAGAAAATCGGTTGTTTACGTAAAGATTGTGCAAATAAAGAAAATAAAATCGGCTGTTTACGAAAAGATTGTGCAAATAAAGAAAAGAAAATCGGCTGTTTACGTAAAGATTGTGCAAATAAAGAAAAGAAAATCGGCTGTTTACGTAAAGATTGTGCAAATAATCAGGGGGTGGGTGGAAATAATGGACAATTTCAGAATTAAGAATTAGGAATAAACAGGAAGAAAAGAAAATCATGACTTCATGTGAAAAGAAAAATTGGCTGTTACATTAAGAATTAGGAAAAACAAGAAAAACTAATGGACAACTTCATGTAAAAAGAATCGGCTGTTTGCATTAAGATTGTGCGAAGAATTGACATGTTGGTCAATGAGCAGGGGACAGTGTGATTTATTCATACTATGTGCCTAGTCAATAGCCTAGGCATGCCTTGTTTGCAAAGTCCTAGTGATTGATTGGTCCAGTGCATGTGGCTCTGACCTTGAGGTCAGCGATACCAGGTCTGGATTGACCAGGTCTGGACCTCCATTGTGACTCTTCATTGTCGAGAGGCACAAAAAGACTGCCTACGAAATCAAGGGGGTAAAGAACACAAAACAAGGACTACGAAAAGATGGTTTGAAACTACGACAGCGGACGAATGGACCATTTGCTTCAATGCCCAGGAAAGACATCCTACAGTGATGACAGAGAAGTGCATGACCTTGAGAACAAGAAGGCGATCTTGTCCGACACTTTCGCCCATGTCTTCCTGGAATTTTGTCATTAAGTCCTAATAGCATATCACCATTGATACAAGTCTACTTAATACACGGTAACGGCCACTAGCTTCCTGCATCGAGAGACATGGAAATTGGCGGGGAAATGCGCTGGTATGGACGTCATTCACACTGCAACAATAACAGGCACAATTGACTTACAAATTGTAAAACAATTCAACTGTGATTACTTGACATTAATAGATGTGTATGCTATGAATGAAAAACACTGAAAAATTAAAATGATATGCAGACGCGGCAATGTCAACTTGAATACGAGTGGCAACTCTGAAACGTATTGTTGTTCAACTTAACAGTAAAAGTGCTGTTGTTGATGATAATCTTCTTGTTCATTTGAACACGCTATATGATAATGTTTTTGATGTTCACTATCTTTTATGTGCACCGTCTACTCAAAAACAATGTAAAATTTTATTGTGTTTTTCTTCTTGAAAAAAAGCACTGTTCATGAACCATGAACTAAATGTTACACGGGTGAAAGAAAACAAAATCAAAATTTAGATTCAATATTTCATCATAGATTATTGGTTTCCAAGACTTCAAGATAAAATTTCCTCAATCAAAATATAAAAATATGATTCATCAATGACTGATGAAGTAATAAATCAAACAAGAACATCCACAAACATTCTAAACATGTCTTAATACCAAACATTTGCATACAATGTTTGTAGTAAGAAAATTGTAGCATGAATCAAGCAGGAACTGAGTGTGTTTCACAGCCATGACAATGGTATCAATAAATCAAAGGCAGAGTAATGGCCGTCACAAATCAGATGACAGATGACACAATGACGACACAACTAATATGCAGGATAGTGATGACCACAAATCAGACGATGAGCAATAACTATGATGACCACAAATCAGGATAATGAACAACCATGAATCATTGGAACCTTCTAGTGACCTGCCTACCACAATACCAAGACACAAGTACCATCATGAAATTGAACCACTTTCCTTCGCTTTGCTAGTGATTCTTATCACAATGGTCAAGATTGGTGCCATAGTACTCTTGGTCAGTGTTTCATGAAATGGCTGTGCTTGTAGTCAGGGCATAAATCGAGGTCTATGTGATTTCCTGCTATAGTAAAAGCATAGTATACACCCTGAAAAGTAAATTAAATATTACAATAGGTTGCCTACTCTACTTTTCTTGCAACAAAATATTTTAAATAATAAAACGTTTTTCCGAACTACCTACTCTAATTTGAAATGCCATGTGACCGGAATATATTTCGGCCTAAACATTTTTACAAGTATATATTAAAATGTATTTGTAGATGTTCCTTACAAAAGTGGTTTCTAAAAGCAAAAATTACAGCATTTCTTATGACAGGCATGCAGCACAAGTCTAAGACGTCATTACCAATGAAAAGCTTCAAGATCCGATGCTATTCCGCAATTTTATTCACATTTCAGTTCAAAATAGTTCATTCTTCAGACGTGTAGCAAACTAAATCCAGCATAGAACGAGGAAGTTGGCAAGAAACAACATAGAATTGTACAACAAGGAAGTATTCCAAATGGGAAATTATAAAAAAAAAAAAAAAAAATGGGTGACAATTACGAACTTTCGGAAACCAGGGGTTTGTTTTGTTATACCTGAACTCTCTTCAGTGTGGAGAAAAATAGATTTCCATGGCAGATTTATAAAGAGAATCTATGAGTTATTTTGGTGACAAATAACAATTTCACACACACTGCTCTGTTCAATTTGCAAACAATCAGGTTGTGGAACTTAATCTCACCCTGTACATAGGCCAGGACATGCCATCCACATCTCACTTTGTAGTATTTGACAAAAATCCTGTCATGGAAAAAAATATCTTTGTCCTTTATTAAACACATAGAAAACTATGTGATACCAAGTAACAGTCAGATATATTATCCAGCCTACTGTACACAAAGTTTGCTAGGAATGGAAAAACATCTCTGTTGATGTTCTCAACTAAACATGTAGAAATAATACCGGTACCAAGTAGTAGCAATATACATGATCGATACAACATGGAAAACAGTACCTGTTCAATAAACATATAAAAACACTATACCAAGTAACAGCGAGATGTGTCTTCTATACTATGCAAAATTTGCTAGGGATTTCCAATTGAAATAGAAAATTGGAAAGTTGAGAGTGTGAATGCTTTCTTGTTGTTAATCACAAGTTTCACGTTAATATCACACTAATGTATACGATGACAAGCAGTAGTGTCAATGGGCATCAAAGGATAAAGTTATAAAAAGGGAAAACAAAATCTCAAATCAACAAAAGGACAAAAAGTATGAAGCAAAATCATTGTACACATTAATATTTTATACATTCTGTCATGTATGGGTGAAATATTTCCACTTCGACGTAACGCATTAATCATTCATTCATTTACATGATAATGATATCTAAAATAGATAAGTACAAAAGCAGTCTTATGAAGGGATGACGTAACGTATCTAAAAATGTTAAAAGGACAAATAATATGAAAGTATGACCATATCTCAAATGTGAAAAAGGACAAGCAGCCATATGAAGGGACAACATCTGAAAAGGACAAAAGTACAGGCAGTCATTGGAAGTGAAAGCCGTATCACAGACTACTCTCAGCATCTTGATGGACAGCATAGTTTCCCTTTGGCAATGGGATGACTGAGCCGAGCAAGTCTTCACTCAACAGTGTTCCCAGCTAATGGATTGCATGTCATCTGCCTGTCCTATCCTATATAGGTTGTGCAACCTCAGCTAGCATTGTCTCCAAACATTCTCACATTTAGGTGTCAGTTTCCAGTAAAAGCCTGCATTCATCTGCAAGTTTCACACTTGGGCAACAAAGGCTGCATTCTTCAACAATGTGTATAGAGTCCTAGCATAGCAGACATAGCATTTAACATAGAAACAGATCAGGTGGCACTTGGCATTGGGGGCACTTTTCATTATTACAAATACTACTTTTCAAAATCTTTACCAGATAAAATAGTAGGTTATTATTTCGTGATTTATTTGATCATTAATCTAGTATACAAAACTAGGAGGACTGTGTTGTTTTCTGTGTTGTTTTTTTCCGTAGTTATTTAAATTACATTTTTTTTAAACAAACTGACCAACACTAAATTTGGACCTAAAAACTGTGGTGAAAACAAATTTACCTAATACATATTGAATAAAATAATTGGTAAAACACCTATTGAATTTTTAAAGATATAACATATTAAACACAAAGCTGATTATGATGATAAGCCAGCACAGAAATGAGAAATGTTACTAGTACTACAGTGTCCCCTCGATATAGTACCAGCCTTATATAATAGTGCCGGTAAATAACAAAAAATAAAAATGGGGTCCACATCTTTATATCCGAATCTGCTCTGTATTGAACAGCCTTATATCGAGGGGGCACTGTACTGTGTAATTTGAACTAGCTGAGGAATTAGCATCAGCTATCTACTGCTTCCTGAGACAGATTCCATGACTCTTTGGCGTCGTCCGAGAACACCCAGATATCGCAGAGAGTCGGTGGAAATCTGGAGATCTAGGACTAACCCCCTCGTCGCACGAGGCAGCTTAGAAACAATTAACCATTAGCATGTGAGACTCCTATTAGGCTGTATTAGCGCTAAAGATACCTGAAGGAAGTTTCAGAAAGTAATGTAGAGATTGTGATGTCGAGAATACGATGTCGAGAACATGATGTCATGATTGGAATGTCAAAAAGACAATGTTTGAAATGTCAAAAACACAATGTAAAGTTTGGAATGTTAAAAACAAAACGTCAAATTTGAAATGTCAAAAATAAAATGTATACGGTACATGTTAAGACTGGGATGTGAAGAACATAATCAAGAATGTCAAGAAAGCAATGTCAAGATTGGGATGTCAAAAACACAATCTCAAAAACATGATATTGAGGACATGAAGTCAAGAACACAATGTTGAGCACACATCAAGAGCACAATGTCGAGATCTGTATACATCGAGTGATTATGGAATTTAATATCACTGCAGGAATCTTTCGCCCATTTGCGACGAGTATATGTGGAGAATGTGATGTTGACAACATAGTCTCTAGAACGCGGTATCATTCAAGAACGTGATGTTGAGAACACAATGTTGAGCACACATCAAGAACACAATGTCAAAATTTGGATGTGGAGAATGCGATATTGACAAGGTGATGTGGAGAATGCGATGTTGACAAGGTGATGTGGAGAATGCGATGTTGACAAGGTGATGTGGAGAAGCGAGAACACGGCCTGCCACTGTGCTCGCACCACCCACTATCTGGCAAGGTCATTCCAGCAGAACTTCTGATGAGGCCCCCTATGTTGTAAACACTGAAATTGACCTGTCCAGCGTCAATCATAATCCTCCCAATCGTTGAGCCGCCAAGCCTGTAGTGATTAACCCCTGCCTCCCCAACAATGATTGTCAATTAAGGAAAAAGTACAATCATGTTGATACGATCCCATTAAGTGGGATATAAAAGCCTTCTCAAAGTGGCCAAAGCTCTTTTAATTAAAACAAAATCCTGGCACACTCACGGACACCAGGTTGCTTCGGTGAGTATGGAGGAAAACATTTTTCGGGAAACGTCAGTGTGTACGTGTGCCGCAATGGGTTAAATTGAACATCTAACCTGTTTCGGGTTTCATGCTTATCATGCTGCTCATAAATAGGGGCATGTTGGGGCCAAATTGTGCTGGTCATTGATTATTGAAGAACAGACAGGGAGCAGGTTGGGAACGGATGCAAGGGTCACCGCACGGAACACTTCCAGGTTATTCGGGATGCCGGCATTAAAGGCCTACTACCATGGCATGAGCATTAAAGGACTACCGCCACTGCAGGCAGGTCATATTCTTGATGAGCACTGTGAAATAAATGCAGAAGGTGGCTTTGTAAAATAGCAGTAAGAATAACAATTTGCTGGTAGAGTTACACAAATGGTAAAAGATTATTTGCAGTTGTTTGCATTATACATAAGTAATAGTCAATATTATCATGCACAGGCTGTTGATAGTTGTTTGGTATACTGCATTAATTTCACCTTAAATGTTTATTTTCAATGCAATATATTTGCGATATCACACAAATCCATATTGCACAAATTATAATAGATCTATTTCATGTTAAATTTGTGGAAAATTGTGTCATATTTACATCAAAATATGAAATAAATCTGTAAATCTTCATCAATAGTTAAAAACTTTTACAGAAACTGCAAAATGGTAAGAGAATATAAAACACCCTGGCATTAGCTGGAAGACTAGTAAATTAAATGTTTCATAATATCAAAGGTTGACCAAAATATAATCATGTCATTATAATTAGTTCAATATCTGCAAGTGAATGTTCAACCACCCTCAGGTTTAACTAGATTAGTGATAAAAATAATTCTGTTTCATCTGACAAGCTAGAAGAAATTTTCTGGATTCCTAATCAATTACAAATAGACTATAACACATATATGGGTTCAAACTATTAATTCTGTCCAATCTTAAGAAATGTAATTGAAGTTGGAAGAACAACATAAAGGTATCTACTTACATTATATATCTCTAATCTCACATTTTAAATGAAGTCACTTAAAAGTTCCAGCATACCAATGAATGCTTCTGTCCCCTTTGAGAGAAGCCATAGTTATGGCATCCATTCAAGTAATTAAATGATCGTATTTTCGATCTACATAAATCCTGCCGACTCGGCAAATGGGTTAAAACATGAAGGCGAATTGTTCCCATAAAGTACAAGGAGAAAAGACCTGAAAAGTGGCGTAAGATCACCTTTGCATACATTATGTTATGGTAGGTCAAAGGTCATTGACAGTTATTACATATTCTGATATACATTTCCTTCCCCCCAAAAATATGATTTCACCCGCAGATTTTTTTTACAAGTCTAGAATTATGCTTTTCCTTTTCTTATTTAATTACAACTACCCTCTGACATTGGTGTGTACCGTTCTGGATAGTGATGTGACATCGACGTCAGTTCTACGTGCAAACTCCTTCCCAATGTCCAATATTCCTTTGTTTTCACTATAAAATATGGGTCATAGAGCTGCTTCCTATCTCACATCAAGACCCATCAGTTTACGGCTGAAGAAAACCTGTAACGCCTGTAGCTCTAATTATTGCAGTAGACCTGTGAGTACCAACTGGTACATGAACAAAGAGCAGCACGGAGAACCGTTCACCCGTATGTGACGGTATGAAATGTGGAAATATGTGACGATATGAGTACAAGTGCGCTGCAATAGTATAGACGCCACATCCTGTTGTGACTGTCTGAAAGGTATTTTCCGCGAACGTTGAAGCTGATGGAATCCCTGAGGAGATGTCAAATAGGAAGTCTCAACACGACAGACAAGAATTAAAACTATTTCCATTGATCCAACGACGGAAATAAAGTGGGGGGAAAAAAAGTAGGAAATTGTAACGTAAACATAAGCAATAATTAACACCCTCCCTACGGGATTGCATGCATGCACTGGATATAATAGTTTCTCTGGTCAATAAAAGGGATAAATTTAACAATCATATTGAATTCATAGCATTACCACAATTACATAATTGTTGGAGAGAAAAATAAATGAACACTATGCACCATATAGAGAAGTAAAATATTTTTTAATGAATTAATTACGTCAGGCATGGCAGCAGATAATTGTGAGTTCAGTGCAAAACAAACCCTCCCTGTAAGCCACTAGCCATGGCCAGTCCAAATACATCGATCCCTTGACAAATAAATCATCAGACTTCCACAGATTCATGAAAAATTGCGATGCCTACACAAATAAAACAATATTGAAAAGTGGCATCAAAAGTGGCATCAAAAGTGGCATCAAAAGTGACATCAAAGTGACATCAAAAGTGACATCAAAGTGACATCAAAAGTGAAAAATATGCTTGATACCGTGTCTGTAATGTACTTTTCGTAATATTAAAGTTCTCGACAACACAGCTTGTATTTTGATATTTTATTCATAATGAATAAGAGGTGGTAATCAAGCCACAAACCTTTTTTTTTATACCGCTCCTAGGTATTTCATTAGAGCTATTTCTTGATGACATGTCCAGACTTCTGTAATATTTTTGTATTTATTATTCAAAATAGTGTTAATTACAGTGGAGCCCAAAGCTGAAGGATGCTGACCAGACTAATATCGTTACGTCAACAGACAGTTAAAATAACAGCAATCATAACGACCGCGAGACCGCTCTATTCCTCGTGGATGATTTCACAATGTGTTCAATTTCCAGGCCCAAAGGCCTGTGACATTTGACTAAAGTGCAGATACAAGGAGGAGTAAATCAAAGACAGTGTTTAATTGTGGCCCATTACAGCGTTTACAGAACTGATGGAAATCTTGGTACAAACAAGCCATATGAAGAACTGTGTAACACACAGGAGGGAAGTAGATGTATCCAGTTAGAGTTGTTCATTGTTCCCCCGCCTATCAGTATCTCACTGATGGGGAACGGATGCTTGAGTGGGTCGGGCTAGTCGAAAGATTGTTCAAATTATGGTAAAAGCATGAAATCATGAGACAATGTATCTGAACTATTTTGGAAATGTTTGGATATAGTGCCAAGCTGAATTTCACTGACCAATATGTTCAGCGCATATATCCAAACATGAAAATTGACTATTTCTTAAAAGAAAATATGCCATATGGTTTTTATTAAATTATGGTAACGAAAGTTATTAATATAGTAATTAAAGAGGCATTATGCTTGTAACTCATAAAGTTTTTGCTGGTATTTTGTTTAAATATTCTAAATATTATGATATTTATATAGATAATATCGTTGGATGATAAAGATTATTTGAAACATGATATAATATATATTATATTTATATTAGTGGAATTCCAAAATTCAAGCCTAAAAGACTAAGATGTATGTATTAGTCGAGATCAAAGACAGTGGCCCATTCCAGTGTTTACAGAACTGATGGACATCCTAGTAAAAAGAAGCCATGAAAACATGTGGGTGTATCCAGTCAGAGCTGAACCTGCCTATGTAAAACATGTGGGTGTATCCAGGCAGAGCTGAACCTGCCTATGTAAAACATGTGGGTGTATCCAGTCAGAGCTGAACCTGCCTATGTAAAACATGTGGGTGTATCCAGTCAGAGCTGAACCTGCCTATGTAAAACATGTGGGTGTATCCAGTCAGAGCTGAACCTGCCTATGTAAAACATGTGGGT
>JAUTBQ010177510.1:0-11229 GCA_032361185.1 Lepetodrilus ovalis
TCTCTATGGACTTGTACTCTATGTGTGTCTCTATGGACTTGTACTCTATGTGTGTCTATATGGACTTGTACTCTATGTGTGTCTCTAGAGTTTGAATTACAATCAATTACAACTGTTCTGAGCAGCAGGGGCCATGTTGTAGGCGGATGTCATCAAGATACTGGTCTGCGATACATGATATGACGTGAATAATACTTACTTGCTGGGTAATTCCACTATATCATTACACACATTAGCGTGTGAAACATTATTGAAATTTACAATACAGTGTGACAGTCGGCATATGTTGTACAACGCCATCAATCTATTTCATTAAGTCACCACGTGTTTAAAGTAGGAATGACTGAAATCTTTCTGAATATTGCAGCAAATCCAACTTCAACAACCTAAAAGCATCCCCCACACATATCTCCTAATGTAATATCAGTTATATTGTTCGCTGTGAACTAGACGCAATTCGTCGCGTTTATTACATGTCATTTATATATATTCACCTGTCGATGCCGTTAGCTGTGATACCAGAAGCACGATGGCAACAGCCAGCATACTGGAATAAAGACATTCGATACAACGAAAAAGATTAACTGCGAAAAATGGAACAACATATTTGTATTGCATTTATCACGTAAGAAAAATGTTACAAAATAATTGGTAAAGTTTTCGTAATCAGTTTCAACAATAAATGTAACAATGTGTTGTTTGAGGCTATGAAATGTGCTAACGATATGAATATACGATAAATTTACGGATTATACTTCAATGGATGTATGTTGCGGTCCTATGTTTAACAACGATTCTATATGTAACAACGATCGGTCCAATATGTAACAACACATTTTCCACCTAAAACCAGTGTTTATAAAGGGTAAGTGATTACATTATAATAAATAAAGATCCGCTATGTGACCTTTGGGGACAATTCGATACTTGTTTCAACTTAACTATGTCCAGCGTTAAGACTGCCAAATTTAAATGATCACTGCAGCAATCAAAATTGGATTTTGTAATGTTCATTATAATCTATGTTTTGATTAAATGTCTTTTCCGAAGGAACCGGTATATTGGAAATCCATGGTCAAACGTATTTTTTATTAAGATTTTAGTGAATCGTAATATATTTATTAAGTATTCTGAAATACAGGAACTCAATAGTAATAGTGCTGAAAAGTTCCTATAACAACTAGATTCGTAGCTGTTATACATTACGAGGGATGACGTATACTCATGACCAAAAGCATAATGTATACTGAACGATAATAATATTCCAGTAACGCACTGATCATAGTGCAGGCAATGTCAGCTTGTAAATGTCAGCTAGTAAATGTCAGCTTCCTCGCTGTCAAATTATGATATGAAGTGGTCTGCACACTATTCGTCGTGTTCTATGTAAGCGTATTAATTAGAATTCAACCTTGAATACATTAGTAGGAAGTTGAATGTTGTTCAGGATAGTTTCATCCCAGCAAACACATATACGTTATTACAACGTTGAGTTATTATTAAATTTACAATGTTAGTATAACGTTGTTTCCACACTGCCACGTCAACCACCCACACCACCACGTCAACCACCCAAACCACCACGTCAACCACTCACACCACCACGTCAACCACTCACACCACCACGTCAACCACCCACACCACCACCCACACCACCACGTCAACCACCCACACCACCACGTCAACCCATATACTACCTGGCTCGTGCGTTCTCTGCTTTATGCTTCCATTATCTTTACGTTCAATTTTACTTGTCAATATTGTGTATTATCGTGAAATATATCTCAACTTCCTGTTCCATATTCAAATTAGGTTTACATAATAATATTCGTACGTATACTCCACCGATGAACTCCTAAGCCTAATCTGACCGCGATCTGTACCTTACCTGCTACAAAAAAAATCCATCGCAGTTTCCTCGAATTTGTAACCATTCCATTCAATATGTGTATTTACACGCAGTAACGGCATTATATAGTAAAAGGTGAGTTCAGTTATGATGCAGCATTGATTCACCTATGTTATTGTCACTATACATACATGCACCACCTGTGATCATCAGAATTCTGCGTCACACACACACGGGTATTACAACAGGTGCTTATGCATGGAAACAGCGGCGTGTCGGATGACCATTTAATAGCAACACCTGCTGTTTAATGAAATATACCAAGCCCCGAGATTACGAACCTTTTTTAGTACGATTTAATTGTTCAAGCTCAATTTATATGAGGATTTATGAACAAAAGTTTGAGTTGAGCATGCAATCGTACTCGAGAAAGTTTCGTAATCAACCTGACAACACAACCCTATACTTATAGATGTTGACATCCTTCGTAGATCATGCTTCTAATACTGACATACATGTACACCGGTATATTAAGTTGATTCAATAGTCTGCCAGACTTCCTACCTTAATATTCTATGGACTGCTCTGAATCGATGGAACCTCAATGCGCATGACTGGAACATATACTCAGTGCGCCGTCCTTATCGTGTGGTACACTCTGATTGCTATCAGGTCCTCAGATCAGAGAAATATCAACATGGCAACATGTGGACGGCCCATATTGCATTGTCGTTCAGGCCACTATCTGTAATTGCTTAACACCATGTAGCCTACTGATTATATTCAGAATAAATCTGAATAAATGTGTAGAAAGAATACGCATATATGTATTTTTCCCTTTTGTAATCGTCCATATAAAAAATATATATACATATAAAGT
This sequence comes from Lepetodrilus ovalis, assembly GCA_032361185.1. NCBI lineage: Eukaryota > Metazoa > Mollusca > Gastropoda > Lepetellida > Lepetodrilidae > Lepetodrilus > Lepetodrilus ovalis. The sequence continues at coordinate 2,730 of JAUTBQ010177510.1, forward strand.
GGATTTTTGTTATTCCTAAATTGTTAATTACACTTACCCTTGTCTTGACAAAAACAAAGCATCTTATTTTGTAGAAAATCTTTCACTGTTTCCTATATGTGATCCATGTGCATTACATAACTTTTACATAATTAATATAATTATATCATATTATCTCATGTCAGAATGTCGTGGGCTTCTCCAAATACAACCAATGGCAATATTCACTAACGTAGCGTTAGTAATGTTATAGGTGTCCGTGAACTCTATGAATTACAGTGTACATGTACGACCTATAACCATCAGAGATGTTTTCTTGTCCATAGTGTATATTACTCGTCAAATGGTTCCATTCGAGAATATACCACCGCTCTTCCTATACCCGGTAGTTATAACATAATGTTATAAAAACACAGCAATAAACACGTCATCATCGATACTATTTATTGAGAAACATGTAAAAAGAAATGTCAAAGTTCCAACATGTACAAGAAAATATCATTTATCCAATCAGATTGGGTATAAGTGGCACGTCGACACCGGAAGTCTGGTGTCCTGAACCACTTCCGGTGGCTGTGACGTGGATCCAGTGATTTATGATTTTCTCCAGCAACGACAGAGATACAGGGCCGTTCTCTAGCACAACACTGTGGAATGCCCGGATGTCGAACTTAGACCCTGAATCACATTAACACGAAGACGATAAGTCAAACCACTAACGTGAAAGTAGCGTTAGCCTGTCTTCAAAGGTAAAACATTTCAGTGCATTTAAATATATTGATATCAATAAGTGAAATGTTTACATATGCACAGTATCAGCAATCTAGTATGAACTAGGACATAATATGAAAAGCAGCAGTATGTTTTGGCATCACAATCTGATATTTAACCAAACTGATGTAATCATTGAATGCATTTATGAGCAACATGTTTTAACATATACCCAGTTGTTTCTTGGCTCTATCACGGAGTTCTATGATCTTCATTTCCCCGATCTTGTATGCGCATGCCTGGCCAGGCCACGTGATGTAACGGTCAATTTCTATCTCAATCTCCATCAAGGGTTTCGGTGTGTGGGCAGCCATGAACTTAATGGCTTTATCTCTAGACCATCTAAAATAAAGAACATGACATCTACGTATTTGAGGACATCCGCACATCTCTCTGTCTTTCTCTTTCTTTATCCCTCTATTCACGTTACACAAACGCGTGCGCGCATACACACACACACACACACACACACACACACAAACACACACACATACATGTAAACTTTCTGTAAGGTATTTCTTTGGAACTAAGTATACCCACCCATAGTAATGTATTCCAGTGTCTACTACAAGCCTGCAAGCCCGGAACACATCCCAGGAATAGCGTCCTAGACTGAAACACGTGGCGAGACTGAGTCAACTCCTCTGTACATACCCGTACATGTTATCAATTACATTGAAATTTAAATGTATATGTTTTAAATTGTATGTGCATGTGTGTGCTTGTGCGTGCTTGTGTATGTGTGGGTAGGTGTGTGTGTGTGTGTGTGTGTGTGTGTGTGTGTGTGTGTGTGTGTGTGCATGCATGTGTGTGTGTATGTGTGTGTGTGTGTGTGTGTGTGTGTGTGTGTGTGTGTGGTGATATGTAACTACTTACAGTTCGTTGTCATCTTTATAAATACCCAAGTATTCCCCAAGTGATTCTGCATACAAGCCCCAACCCTGAATCCAAACTCTGGTGATTAGAATTTGGTAAGATATGATATGTTCAATGCGACATTTACTTATATTGAACATTTGATATGAAAAGGGGAACGCGTGGTGAACAGCGATATTTTGTGCAACTATGCCCCAAGATTATGAAACTTCTGAGTACTAATTCATGCTCAACTCAAGTATTGTTCACAAATTCCCATACATTGAAGTTTAAGTATGAAATGGTACCCAAAACGAGGCATAACCTCGGAGCCAGATGTGTCTGTTGCATACCAATAATTTAGCCTATCTACTACATCAACTACGTATCGTGTTTAGATATATCAGTCATTCGGCAGATGGAATTACTTACCTCGGTATACGCCGTATAGAAGGGGAATTTGTACGGTATTTCGAAATAGTGAGAATAGTCTCCCTTCCTTTGAAATTCTGGAAGATTGGCCGTTGCTGTATAAATGAACTGAAACAAAGCATACTCTATACTTGCCCACTTAATATAATAACATTTAAAATCTCACAATGATGAAAGCATCTATATTTTTGTGAGTAATGAAATTGGGAAACAGTGAGTTATTTTCATTCAAAGCAATGGTAATAGTATATATATTTAATGTGTGCTGCTGTTCCTTTTGTGAGTAGTGCTACTGAGTAACAGTGGGTTGTTTTCAATCAAAGCAATGGCGATAGTATGTATCTATAAATATGTCTTGCTGTTCCGTTTGTGAATAATGGCAATGAGAAACAGTCGGTTATTTTCAATCATTGCAATGGCGATAGTATCTATCTTTAAATATGTAAGACTCTATGTTTGTGAATAATGGCAATGAGAAACAGTGGGTTGTTTTCAATCAAATATACGAATAAACTATAATTATTATTAAAGCAATGGTGATAGCATGTACACTGTATCTTCAAGTATGTGTTGCTGTGACGTCTATGAGTAAGGACACTATGAGTGACCCACCTGTAGATGGTGACCTGGCACGCCTTCGTGAAGACTCAGAGAGACCATGCTGAATGTGTTTCTGAAATAAACTCATACAATGTAAATAACAACAAGTATAGTGAATACCCTGTACGGTCACAGATGAAGAATACAGCATACCAAGTATGAACTATAAAAGAAGCTAATATCCTTACAAGAAAATAATGAGTAACTATTGAACCATAAGCCCTGAGTAATATACATACATGAGGCATTCCTGTTGTCTGTAGTATAGTAAGGACACATTTGGTTCAATGCTTACATGCTGTTCAGGCTTCTGTTCCAAAGAACTATCGTAGAACTGCGATAGCCGTAGCTTCTTGTTAACGTATGGGTGTTACGACTCTTGTAGCGCTACGATTATTCTGCGGAACACGCCTATGGTTAGCGGATAGGGTCATGACACTTACGTATTACACGTAAAACAAACCATATACGCCTTCGATGTTACTTTGATTGGGTATAACTTAAATTAATTTGATAAATTCAAAGGTATTCCCGCTATCGATACATTTAATGCATACCTTTTCTTTTTCAAAATTTACCTCTTCAATTTAATAATTTTCTTGTTTGCTTTAAGTTGGTATTTATTTCCTGTTTGTGGAAGTGTGGGAGATTGGGGAGGAGGTGGTGGGTGGGGTTTGTTGATTTGTATTATTGGAGTGAGGGTGGGGGGTGGCGTAACTTACATCTGATTTGGTCTCCTAAGATTAACCTGGTAAATTCCTGGCCGGGAACCGTCTGGTGATCCAGACACATACATTCCTATAGGTCCGTCGTAAGGCATTGGCACCACCCTGTCCACAGAGAGACACAGTATGCTTACAGTAATATGCACCATATAATCCTCGAAATACATATCATATCTATGCATTATGCTCTGTGTTTCGAAGGTGGTACTATAAATATAGCTACACGTGTAGGTATTATATGGGCAGAGCATTTCTAATATCAACTACTATTGCGAGCACATTTCCAATCTTTTTCCTTTGTGAATAAAATAATTATGTTTAAACTAAAACATTTCCAGACACGGGTGATATTGTGTGTTTGATATGCATCTGCATTGCATTGCAGACATACACTCTCTAATATATAATAAGTATACACAATCTACTCTCCGACTACTGTATTAAGAAAGACCAGTTTAATATCCATCGAAGCTAATGTTGCTTTAAAAAATAGTAGTGTGAAATAACTTACGTAATGTTCCGATTAGGTATGTTGTTAAATATTCTTGAAAGCTGAGGGTATATTCGATGATAAACTATATCTTGATATCGTTTTAGTATAACATCCTGAAAACAAAAACCAGTCATTTCAAGAACGACATCTACCAATACGTTCAACTCAGCTATAAATGTGGTCTCGTATAACAAACTATTCTTATTATTATTCGTTATTCCTTATATTAATTCTGTATAGAACACACAGCATGGATTCTAATGGTTGTCCATGGAAGGAAGTGTCTTTAGATGGAATTATGTATTTTATAAAGTATTTATGCGTTTGTTGAAAATATGTATTCTGATTTATGCGTTTGTTGAAAATATGTATTCTGAATTTGATAAAGGAATAACATACTCACGGTATCATTAATGTGAAACTGAGGTTGTCGACTTAGTTGTTGGTAGAACTCAGCAATTGTACCATTAAAATATCTCTTTTGCATTATCTGCATGGGAAACAAAGCAGATACTAACATTAATATAGAATAACATATCCTACGAATAAAAACGTACATATTTCACAAAAAGTAAATATTTGCCATTTGTCTGGTCAAATCGCCGACATAATGCCGCAGCGGCAAACAATTGCATATACCGGCAACTCGCATGGCTATGTATAATGCATCCGGGTACCCAGTGGTTTCATTACAATATAAGTGTCACTGGGTACCCGGATGGGTATAATGTTGTATGTATTTTGCTTTATGTCTATGCGTTCTCCTGTTGCTGCTGCATACTAGTATTGCAAAGTCTATCATACTTTTACCAGAAGAAGCCACTCTTATACCTTCTGTATATTTTTATTGATACGGATAACTTCTTGCAATCCCTTTTGGTGAACTACTTCCGGCGTCAGGTCAACAGACAGATGCCATTTTAGACATGCGCGGTAGTTCTCCCTTCCGTTCGTCCACCCCAGGATTCCATATGTTGAACGAGTATGAGGAAGGTAGTCCTGTATCAACCACGATTACACTTAATAACAAGAAGGCTAGAAAAATAACAGACTTCTTTCAGTATCATACCAAGACGGTTAAGAAAATAATACACATCGGTACAATACTACTACTACTACTACTACTACTACTACTACTACTACTACTACTACTAATAATAATAATAATAATAATAATAATAATAATAATACGCATCGGTATTAACATTTTCTAATAAGTATATAATACCCCATAAGTATATTCATGTAGCGAAAGTGCGTTCATCCAACATGTTCTCAATGCTAATTTAGTAATTTCTGGAATTATGTATACTTTATATATAGTCTAGCAGGCAATGCTACAAACTCCTGTTTGGTACCGTTACTCAAAAAATTACATATGATAGCATCCTCTCACCCCAGAGGTACGTTACGTTAGCACTGCATGGTGCCCCCGGCTCATATCTAGGGGAAAATTCGCGCAAACAGTCTACAGGAGCTATACATAGAACAATTATAACATCTGTTTCATTGGATAGATTTTTACGGCGTTTCCAACGGGGAAAATGATCTCATTGGTTTACGTTTTGCGCAGGTTTTCTTCTAGATGTGAGCCAGGGGTACCGTGCAGTGCTATACCTCTGTGGTGCGAGGATGATATGACGGCAGACAGGCAGGTAGTTAGTTATATAAGTACCTTCTCAATGTACGTCTTCAAATCTTTGAATGCATCTTGTAGATCGGCCACTGCTTCCCTTCCTCTGCTTCGTAACTCTCGCCTAGTTGACATACCAAATAATATATACCATTTCAGTGAAGTATGTAAATGAAAATGCATCTATATGCAAATACTATTTCCAAAGTCTCTTAAACATCGTGATGGAGTATGTCTGTATCTGAATAATGTGCTCAAAGTTATATTATATCAACATTACTTTCATCAACATTTGCAGTGTGTTTCAGTAGAGTCACCTGTCGTTATCTGATATGTTTAAACCAGACAAGGTATGTCTGAAAGGCTGGAAGTAAAGTGACCTCTCTGGATCTCTCTCCAGTAAAGCTTGTATTTGTCCTGGTACTTTTTCCTGGTTAAAGAAAAATTTGTAATCCACTGATTGAAGATACAAGCAATCCATAATTGAAATTGCAATATGATCCGTTTGGTATTAATCTTGTCATTTTATGCGATGTGTAGCTTCTATATTTAATAATCATATTCTGATAATTAAAAACAACAACATTTTTTTAAGGAAGATAAATTTAAATAAATAAGTATATAACAGGTATATAGAAAGTATAATAATGTAATTGGATATTATTATTTCAACTAACTAAATGGTGGTGATGATGCTTAACATCACCGTCATGAATACTAGTATTGTATGCGATTGCTTGGGAAACATATGTTTAGTGTGATAGGGACGTGAGTCCTGCGTGGTCACGTACAACGGACACTCTATGACTTGTACGTCCGTACTTCACAGCTTGCTGGAACCGGAGTTTGTACTGCTGAAACTGAAAACAGTATTCCATAAGTTGAGATATAATAGTTCAGGTCCATGAATGAATGTGTGTGCGTGCGTGTGTGCGTGTGTGCGTGTGTGTGTGTGTGTGTGTGTGTGTGTGTGTGTGTGTGTGCGTGTGTGTGTGCGCGAGCGCGTCTGTGTGCGGGTGCATTATGTATGTGTATGCTCATGCGTCTTCGTGTGTGTTTATCTTTGACTATATTGCGCATAGTCGGATATAAATGCTTCTCTCGACAAAGGAGGACAATTATCTTATATTCAATTAAGTTGCATGCATTAGTTACCAGTACCAATATTACATACACAATATCATGCACTGTCTATATAAAACTTACAGGTAGGATATTAGACTTGTATGGACACACACTAGCACTAAACCCTCATCATGCAGTTATATGTACATGCACTTAGATTGACGTAGCCAGTTCTCTACAGACATAAAACAAATAATGCATAATTCATGAATGCATTCATCAATGCATACTATCACTCCTACACACGCACACACTCCGCAGGTAATCCATGTCCCTGTGATACAAATCGTCTCATTTCCGTACTTTTTCTGGCAGTAGGCGTAATGTTGAGATGTAATTCTCATAATCCAGCCTCGCTCTGAACACCTCTTGCTCCAGAGAAAAGCCCGGATCGACCTGCTCGCCTTCCAAGAAGTTCAATGGGTTCATAGGTCCGTAGCTGAAATATATTCTAAGCATGAAATCGCCGTTGATCTAACGATGTCTAATGAATCATGTGGAAGTACTATAAGGTCTTCAACTGAATTAATGACAGACATACCTCATGGAACAGATATTTGAACATTTTAAAGACTCGAACCCAAGAGACTTCCGTTTAGGAAGAACCATATCGTACACGCTTTTTAAAAACATAAACCAACTCAGCTGATTTATCGAAAAATAAACATCAGTGTGGAGAAACTGTCATCACTATTTATGGTAATGGTATCATCATTCTTTTTGTTTTCTGTTCGATTCCCTTTATTTATTTGAGAGCGTTACGAATATATAGATGGACGTTGCAGTTGTTGTACTATTCTATTTGTGAACTATTTATTATGAGTTCACATGTAAGCCCATCGTTGCACCACAAGGCTACTTATTTCCGTTCCTATCTTACTTCATGTAGTACCCCTGGCACACATCTAGAGGGAAACTTGCGCGAACAGCAAACAAATGAAATCATTATCCCGATGAAATTGGTATAAAAACTTTCCGCTGAAATAAAATATATCAATACGGCGTATTTTCAAAGTGTTTAGTACATTATACGTCATATTATTTAAGTTATAACTTTTGTGATTGACCACTTAAAACGCTTCTATTTTAGCTCCTAAATTGTTTGCGCAAGTTTCCCTCTGGATTGTTATCAGGGGTACCACATAAAGTTAGATAGGAACGGAATTACCCCTGTGGTTCGAGGATTATATAGGCCCTACTCACAATCTCCACATGTAGTTGTTGAGGAACGTGGTGAGGTGGTCACGAAGGACCTCGTAGTGGAAAGTCTCGGTAATGTTCAGACTGCTCTGGCTGATGCTGTTGAGTCGCTGGAGGAACTCTTCAGCTTTAGACTGGAAAGCGTCGAGACACCAGTATGGACAGTATAATTATGGACAGGCATTGATAAGAAATGTATTGGCTGACGGCGATGTCCAAATATAAGAGCATTAGTTTCAGATCTGATTTTAATGAGATTGAACCACCTTGGGCTTGGCACCCCACTGAAGTAAACATGGTTGTCAAATGTCAATGCAACATATGTATATCACATTCAATAAATATACTATTGACAGCTTGTGGGGCAGTAGGAAAAAGCAAATCCAGTTCATTAAAATGTTTTCTGAAGGCCCCAGTACACCAGAGGCGTTTCGTGGCGACAAACTCGGCAAATTCTGAGATAGAATTAACCATAGATATTCTTGCACACCAAAAGCGAAATTCGCCATGACAATTTTGTATAGAATCGGTCACTGCTGATTGGCGCGACTATATATAGCTCGTCTATGGTGTGCGAGATCCTTGACCATTGTATAGGTCAAGTAGCTGCGACTATATAATGTTTCACATAACCTTGATCAACTCCAAACCCTATCTATAGTGTAGTTTATGCAGGGCTAAGATTAG
>JAUTBQ010177521.1:0-11228 GCA_032361185.1 Lepetodrilus ovalis
TTATTATTATTATTATTATTATTATTATTATTATTATTATTATTATTATTATTATTATATTATTATTATTATTATTATATTACATTGGGTGTAATATATCAGTTCAGCAAGGAGGTTGTTGTGCAGAGACCATTAGTGTTGGTTTTTCTTCTGTCATAATGATAATAAAATACATTGTATGTTGGATAGCTTCATTGTATTTTGTTTTGATATTATGGCAATATTCATGTACATGTAGTTAATTTCAACCAGGAGCCATGCCTTAACATTCTAAACTTCGTCTTCACTTTCCATCCTATCTTTTATTTCTCATGTCTCACTGTCTCTCGCATTTCATTTTCTTTCGTCTCCCATCTCATTTCTTACTTATTGCTCACTTAATGTCACATCTTGCTTTTTCCCACTTTAATCTCATCTCAATCAATCTCACATCTCACTTTTTCTCATCTATGTCACTTTTCAGTTTCTTGTGTCTCTCAATATCATGTCTCAATCTCTCGTCTCGCTTTGACATCTCACCCAATCTCATGTCTTGCTCTCACGTCTCGACCAACATCTCACTCATGACCATCATCTCACTCATATCTCACTTAACCTGATGTCTCGCACTCATCTGTCTCAATCTCTCATCTCACTCATATCTCGCGCAATTTTACATGTCATGCTTATTTCTCGCATAATCTCATTTCTTGCTCTTGTATCTCACCCAATCTCATGTTTCTCTCTCTCTCTCATATCTCACCCACTCTCACGTCACACTCTCACCCAATCTCAATTCTCTCACGTCTCTCCCAATCTCATGTTTCTCTCTCGTATCTCACCAACTCTCGCCCAATCTCAATTCTCTCACGTCTCTCCCAATCTCATGTTTCTCTCTCGTATCTCGCCAGCTCTCGCCCAATTTCACTTCTCTCTCGTCTCGCCCAATCTCACGTCACACTCTCACCCAATCTCACTTCTCTCTCGTCTCACCCAATCTCAATTCTCTCTCGGCTCGCCCAATCTCACGTCACACTCCCACCCAATCTCACTTCTCTCTCGTCTCGCCCAATCTCACGTCTCGCCCTCGTCTCCCTTCCAGCTTCTCGTCTGGGCCGTCGCCCGAAGCGCCTGAAGGACGTGAGCGGAGACTCGTCGCGGTCGCACCAGGTCAACCTCCCCATCGCACCGTACCCGTCGCCCCAGGAGCTCTACCGCCTCAGGATGGCGGAACTACAGAAGCTGCTGCAGCAGAACGGAACCTTCAAGTCGGAGCTGATGCAGGCCTTCCTGTCGGCCGCTCAGGCCAGCTTCCGAGAACACTCCAAGGGCAGCTCGCCCACTGCCGCCACCACAGCCAGCTCCAACCCAGGCATGCCTGACGGGAATCAAAACACGTACATACCCCAGGTGAGGCCCTTGTCACTAGACAATACCAATTCTCGAAACATCTTTATGTTTTCAATCAGGAACATTTCGGATATCGAAAATTACACAGTATGCGGTATATAGATCTACCCTTTCCCAGCAGGCACATCCCCCCATACGATGTCGATACGATGTCATATTTAAAATTCTAGAAACCTCTTAATGATTTCAATCGTGAACATTTTGGATATCGAAAATTACACAGTATGCGGTATATAGATCTACCCTTTCCCAGCCTGCACATCGTCGCATACGATGTCGATACGATGACGTATTTTTGACATCGTATTGACATATATGCTGCAATGTTCCGGCTGGGTTGTGTCTCATGAAAGGTCTTACCAAAGGGTAGGATATACATCTAGGTCTGGGGGTGGGTGGTAGCGCAATGTTAGACCGGTGGACTTTGGAGCCAAAGACTCTGGGTTCAAATCCCAGCCCGGCATCAATGTTTGCGAAAGTTACCTTTCTAAAGCGATCATGTTAGGATGTGCTGTCTGTTCTGTGGCAGTTATCATCCTTGGTCTGTCAGGTACTGGCCAGTGCTACGTAGCAGGTTTACTGCAGCATTTAGTGCTACGGATGTTGCATGTTTCCTCCTGGGTTCCTGCCCCAAAAGTGACGGACCGTGATATAAACGAAAGAATCTTGAAAGCGACTCTAAAACACCCAATGTTTTCCGCTGAAATATCAATTGTCTGTTTCCGTGTCTGTTATGTACATGTCCACTGTATGACGAAGTTTTTCCGACACCGTATTTCCAGGGCACAACTCTTCCGTTCGGAAACGAGTCCGGCTACTCCAGTATGAGTTCACCAGCATCCAGCAAGAGCCAGTCTCCCCTCCACGACAATGTCCAGCAACAACAACAGCAACAGCAACAACAGATGCTCAATAACAACACAATGATGGACAACACAAACATGAACACGTTGCCTCCAAGCACCTCCAACTACAACGCCAACATGGGCGTCATGCAGGTAGGGACAACACTGCAGCCATTTCTTTTGGCATTGTAATTTTCTGATATTATTATATTTTTTTTATATATATTATTATTATTATTAAATGTTGGTATTATTATTGCCATTAATTTTCTAAAAAGAATTGGATTGATAGTTTTCTGATTATTGATATTATCATTATTATTGTTATTTCTTTTAAATTATTATTATTATTGTGATTGCCATTATTAATATTTAATAAATGTTTCTAAAATTATTTATTATTTATTTATTTTATATTATTATAAAATATACTTGTTATCGCCATAATTATCATTATTTTGTTAATACTTATTTAGTATTTCTAAAAGGTGATGCATTCATGTATCATTCGATCAAAGATTTGCAAGAGCAATTCAATTTTCGAAATTACTTAAGTTATTACTGCTAGAGTTCAACTGGACCTATTACTGATGTTGTTATTTTTCTCCCACGATGCAGCAGCAGACGATGCCGATGTCCGGCACACAGATGGCCAACAACAACCGGTCGCCGACGACCCCGCAGTTCCCCAACGTGCCGATGACGAATCTGGCGTCGCCACTGCCGACCACCCCCAGCCCCAACCTGAACGGCAACAACACCACCACCACCACGAGCATGCAGCAGTTCATCATGCCGATGTCGCCGCCGGTCACCATCAAGACGGAGCCTGGCACCACCACCGCCAGCAACATGCCGTGCCCGCAGGACGACCCTAACGGGAACGCCGCCATGGAGCTGCTGCGACTGCTGGACGAGGTCAAGATCCAGCCGGTCGGGACGCGGGGTCCGCTCATCAAGCAGGTACAGGACGTGGTGATGGCGGCGCACGTGTCAACCTGCCTCAACACGTACAAGTCGGTCGCCGACGCCAACGAGCGGCTCAGCAACTTCACCGGGCCCATGCAGATGGTAGGTGGAGATAACTCTCGTGTTGTCAGTTTTAAAAGATGTTTTAAGAAATAACTTCTTTTATAGACTCAAATGTAACAAGATTTGACAAATAGCGGCTCAACAACTACACTGAGTCTCTTATGCATATGGTAAGGTGGAGATAACTCTTGTGTGTACTTTGATTTCTTTTTCACCGTAATTTATACTCAAGTTTTACATGATTAGACAAAAGTTAAACACCTATCTTCTCCTCTCTGGTTATTGCCAATCTTGAGGAGATCAAATGAACAAATACACTTCCGAGCATAAAACTATAGTGAATTGCTGTTCAATGTTATGACCATGAGAAGGTCAAATAAAAAATGCTTCATAAGGGTATGTGTTTTAATTATTGGTATGTGAAATTCATCGTGGCGAAATCTTCTCGTACGTCTGTTGGATGCAGTTTGTTTTAACTCGAAACATATATTCCTTCTCGACACTGTGTTACCTGATGTTGATTTCCGACGTGTTCTTATTTCAGCCCGACATGAGCAAGTTGTCGTTGAATGCCGACTCCATGTGGCAAGGTTTTGTCTCACAGATGGTGCCCGAGATCACCAATGTCGTCAAGTTCTGCAAGAAGTTGCCAGGTAAATAGCAGCATTGTCAACTTCCTGGGGAGTATCCCACTGTGTGATGTTGACTAGAATAGGAGTGCGTTGGCTCAAGGATGACTTGGGTTTTAGGGTGACTTAGTCTCTAGGGTGACTTGCGCTCTGGGTTGACTTGGGATAGGGTGACTTATGCTCTAGGGTGACTTGGGATCAAGGTTGACAGGCTCTAGGATGACTTGGGTTCTAGCTAGGGTGACTTGGGCTCGAGGCTGAGTTGGGCTTTTAAGGTGACAGGTTCTAGCTATGGTGATGGGCTCTAGGGTGACAGGCTAGGATGACTTATGCTATAGGGTGACTTGGCATCAAGGCTGACAAGCTCTAGGATGACTTGGGTTCTAGCTAGGGTGACGGGCTCGAGGCTGAGTTGGGCTTTTAAGGTGACAGGCTCTAGAGGATGCCCAACTATCTCAGGAATAGCTGTGAAATAGTTCCTTTTAATTAATTGCTTTATCATTACTGGTAAGCCTTTCTTAGTACCAGTAAGATGTTGGGAAAATAATTTACGTTTTAAATCTATTGAAATGTTGGACAAGTAATGATTAAAACCAATGATTAAAAAATAATGATAATAATTAATGCAAATAATATCTTTTTAAAGGATTATTGAAATTTCTTTTATTTTAATTTTTGTGTGACTAACTGTAACATCAATTGTCTTGCCTTTTTAGGGTTTGCTGACATAGATCAAGATGACCAGATTAAGCTGATTAAGCAGGGGTCATTTGAGGTGATGATGACGCGGTTCACAATGTTGGTCAACGTAAATACTGGAGAGATGTTGGACCCGTCGCACAAGATGAAATGTCCGCGGTGAGACGGCTACACCAAATATTCCGCATTCACCAAATATTCCGCATTCCACCAGATATTCCGCATTCCACAAGATATTCTGCATTCCACCAGATATTTCACATTCCACCAGATATTCCGCATTCCAGATATTCTGTATTCCACAAGAATTCACATGAATTTTCAAAAGTTACAAAATGGTTGTATCATGCTACTAGGACTTTACGCTAGTACTCCTCCAAAATCTTTTTAATGTCTAAAAGTTGTTGCTTCATTTTTGCTCCATATTTCTTGGGTCTGATGTAAAACTTCTCGTATTATTTTTCAGGGATGTCATATTAAGTATGCCGATGGGAAACTTCTTTACGGAGTTCTTCAAAGTGGCCGCGGAGATAAATCCTCTACAGCTGACAGATGGAGAGATCGGGATGTTCACGGCCTGTCTCATTATTTGTCCAGGTTAGTGCGACCTTGCGTCTTCCCCAGACTTTTTATTTACTCGTTTTTCCACTCCCTGTAGACGTGACGATTTTTAAAAAATTAAAAAAAAATATCAATTCAAATCTAATTGTCTTTCTTTTTTCTTTTATAATGATAGAAATTGTGGAAAAAATATATATACATTTTATCATCTTGTTATTTTTTCTTTTTTCTTTTTTTTTCTTTATGAGTATACTGAAAATATTTGGTCAATAAATGTATGGTACTGTATTACATGTATTTGTATATTTTAATTTTTGAGTAATAAATAAGCTTGACAATATTAATAAAAAATGTAATTGTCATATTTTTTATTTATTCTGAATGATGATGTTATATTTATTTTATTAAATACGACATTGCAGATCGCGTCGGCTTGAAGAACGTCAAGACCATCACCAAGATTCAGCTGTTGTTTAAGCAGGCGTTGTACTTGATGTTGGTTGATAATCACCAAGGCTTGTATGCCCTAGGTAAGTGTTGTTTTACTCTGGTTTACACATGCCACCATTATGAGAGCATGACCACAACCCATTTCTGGCATGCTGCAAAATATCTGCTGAAAGATTTGTAAACACTCTTCCTGGTTGTCTTTGGCTTATTTTGCAACATTCTGCAACTTTTTGATCTTCAGTGAATATTTAGCGACATCTATGGTCATGCTTGCTTTGCCATTGGTAGCTGTCTCGTATGGTTTTCTTTTTCATGCGAATGCTAGCACGTATGCCTCAGCAAAAATTAAATTGCCATACTGCCTCGCAATATTTATTTTTATTTGTTCTCTTACAGATCCGGACGCCATATTTCTGAAGCTGATGTCGTCAATACCAGTCCTGATGACGATAAACGAGGAACACTCGAAGGCGATCAACAACATAAAGATGATGGACCCATCTGCGTACAAGGATATCTTCCCCGCACTGCACCAAGAAGTGTTCGACGGGAAAATTTAAAATCCACTCCCCAAAAGCTCTACGAAGAAGGAAAAAATTATGACACTATTTGGACATAAGACATTCAGGGTGGCAGCTACTTTTGTCCCATAGCTAGATCCCTTGGATCCCTCGGGCGTTGAAAAATAGCTCAAAGGGAGATAACCCTTTTTCACTCTCTCGAGAGTTTACCTTTTGAAACTAGATCAAGGGAGATCACCCTGTTTGAATGTAGTTAGATCAAAGGGAGATCACTTTGTTGAAACTAAATCAAGGCGATCACTATTTTGAATCATACTCGAAAGGGTTTACCTTCTGAAAGCAGATCGAGGGAGATCACCCTGTGAAGGTAGATCAAGGGAGATCACTCTTTTGAAACTAGCCGAAGAGAGAAAAACACGAGAACATAATTCAAAGGGGAACAACCCTTAGAAACTAGCTCAAGGTAGATAATCCCTTGAAAATAGTTGACATTATCCTTGCCTATTAGATAATCTGTACCCGATTTGGGGACATTTTACCATGTGGATCAGAAATCGTCCATTTGACATGTATTAAGCTTCGAAACAGAAATGTATCGCATGATATATATTTGTACTCCGTAAACTGGCGACCCAAAATTCATCGATTATCGTTCATCCCGATTGGTTGTATTATATTTGCTCTACCCATGAAACTGCTGGAGGACGATTGTTGAATATTGTAGATTTTGGGGAAATGCAAACCATTTTAAAATAAATCTTGGGATGAAGGATAGTCGATGATATTTGGGGAGAGGTGGGGCGAGAGGTGGGGCGTGGAATGACGGGATTTAGCGTGAAGTGGCCGTGCCTCGATCGGCTTTGCTCAAGCCAAACATCACGTGCTGTTCCCGTCACGTTGATCATAAACATTGTTTTGTTGCGACTTTGGATATTATTAACAGTGTTTTGTTGTTAACCTACTGCTAAGGTATGTCGTTACCTTTGTGCCTCAAATGAAAGTATTGTATCGTGAGAGAGTGTCGTTTTTTTTTGTTTTTTTTTATGTTTGGGAAGGGGGGGAAGAGAAGAAAATTGCGTGACCTTATAGTTTTCGACTAGAGTTCCACGGATTTAGGGCAAGTCTTTGTATAAAGACACAGAATCTTTTTACCATCAATCACCCTCATTGAACAAAAAAAATACATGTTTCCATGACGATTTTTTTTTTTCAAGTGAACCGAGGGTGAACTTAAATGGCGAGGATTCATTGGTGAAATGTGATATATATTGGCGAACCATTGATTGACTGATATGGTGAATTATTTTAATTTTTTTTTTAATGTTTTTTTTTTCTCTCCAGGGAATTTGATTATCTCCCTTGGAAAACAAGATAACATGTTGACCTTGCTTGAGTGGTAATTCTCGTGTCTGTGCGCAAGCTGGAGTGGAAGTGAGTGTCTGTGTGTCTGTTTGGTCGATGTCCGTTGTTCTGCATCGTAAGCCTCATAGGGCAGAAAATACTGATTACTATTTTTTTTTATTATTGTATTTTTTTTTCTTTTTTGTGGATTGTCTTTACCATTGTACATAAATGATTATATATAATGTTCCATGAAAATAAAATATGATGAGATGTTGAAAAACTGCCAAGTGACATAGATTATTAATTTTCAACTCTTGTTCACTTATAGGTGGATAATACCATAGTGCTCTTGGCGGTTGGCTCAATCGGGCTAGTAAGGGCTGGGCTTGTATGATATTAATTACCTAGTTAGATCCAGACCCAGTTTTCCCGTCGCAATTCGTCGTCATCATCGGTTCCATAAGATATCAGCTGCTCTTTGACCAATGTGTTTTACAATTCGCCGTTCAATTAATCTTCCTACCACACATAAATTATCATTAACACATGTATTTCATTTTCATCAGATTAACATTTTTAATTATGCCAACCAGAGCATGAAATGTAAACATGGAGTTCTATTCTATTTAAGTATTTCAAATTCAACATATCATTAATTACAAGTTTTCTATAAATATATGATTAAAAAGTTGTTGCTTTTCACAAGAACGTTAAATTGAAACTTGAACATATCGAGAGTTGGTCGTAATAAAATATGAATAAAATATGAATGAAATATTTTAGGTAATTTAAGATACTATTTACCCTTTGTCTTGTTGGAGGCAACTCGTGCAAGAATTAATTATTTTTTAAAATAGGAAAATGGCATATTTGCCAAAATTCTGCAGAATTCTTAGTATTTTTTCTCAATGCACAACTCCAGTATTAGTGTTACAAGCTGACCACGCACAGTGTATTTCTTCCCATACAAAAATGTCGAGATACCATGAGCACTATGGTAATTGGTGTCGTTAACTAATTTACTTCTTTATTACTAATCTCATCACGTGAACGCGAAGTGACATTGTACAAAGTAACGTTTATTTGTATATCATCATTGTAAACATTTAGAAAAATGTATTCAGTCATTGTATATTTTTGACTAAAAATTTCTCGATATTTTACATCATTGTTGACCCTATTTCATTAAGTTTAAAGTTTAGAGAAATGTAGCAATTTGTGCATATTTTGTGCTTTTTATGAAAATGTGAACAAGACATTGTTATTTCTTATATATATTAAAAAAAGAAAAAGATTCAACATTCGTGTTCATAAATTCGCATAATTCATGTATAATATTTCAGGGATCCTAAATGTTCTATATATACTCAACAAAATAAATTAGTGCCAGCAGATACTTTATCAGGAAGCTATCTACCAAATTTATTCTTCCAATGTGTCTGCAAGTTCTTGAAGAGTAGAAGTCTGGAAATTCTTTGTTGTTCAAATAATATAAAGCTAATTGTATATGTCTAAAAATACGACTGGCGCTTAATTTATCTTGTTGAGTATATATGTATTATATTATATATATATATAAGCTACATAGTGCTGTAGGCATCTACTGTCGACTCTCGTTGTGTTGTATTCTTGTGCGTGTTTGATCCCAAACCTAACAGAATAGGATATATCATCTTATTCAAAATCCTCAGGAGAAGAACACAAAGTGCTAACGTATCTTCATCATCGGCTTTAAGCTTTTTGTTATCTTTAAAAAACATTATATTATAAAATACCGTAATTGTCCTAAAATTTAAGGCTTGAAAAAGAATGTCGATATTGTATTTTTAAAAAAGGTCTGAAGTTTTAGGATGATTACGGTATGTTTTTTTTTAATAAATTGATGGCTAGTGATCCCGCTGATCAGTATCGCGGCTGTTTTAACTGTTTTAACCGTTTATGTTTTAATTGTTAGTTCTGGCTCGGTTTTGACCTGTATTTGTTATGCCTATCATTCGACCGTCTTTTTCGTGGTTTGTCTTCTCTTGCCGATGTATGGAAGTACTGGGAATAAAGTTTCACAAATATACAGAATTCTTGAGTTATTAATTGTAACAAAGCGCGCATTTATATTCCACCAAGTCCTCCCTTGACAGTGCTCTCATAGCGCTACATTATGACTCCAGTATATGGATCAATGTGCACTTATTTGACATTCTCAACTCTCTGGTGAGTATAGAACCCAATCTGCCAGTTATGGTGCTAAAAGTTTTATATTCATAATTCCATATTATCCTACCAGGTACCCATTCACAGTTGTGTGGGTTGGAGCAGTGGACTATCCTAATTGGTCTTGGTCAATTAACAAATGCAGTAGACCTTGCATATACTGGCCTCGCATAAACCGGACACTAATCTGAAATCCCGGTCCGTCTAACGCGACTGTAAGTTATATGGAAGGTCTACTGTACTAGTAAATCCAGACCCAAAAATCCTTGATCAGAAAACTATAATGATACAAGGACTTGCTATGTTGTGTAGTCTATAAGAATTGAAATAATTTCCTCTACGAAATTAAATGACAAGATGTTGGTCGGAATAGACAAGTGATTGGCCCTCATAGATAAATCCAACCCATCAGAAACATTGTGTTATCTTGCATGCACCGACTTCGTGTGTGTGTGAAAGAGAGAGAAAGAAAGAGAGAGAGAGGTGGGTGGGGCTGGTCACAATTGTTCTAGATTCTAGATTGCTTCTAATACTCTATATCGACCAATTCGAATTTCAATACAGTAAATGTAAAAGAGAAAATACAAAGAAAAAACATCCTAGTTTTGAGCTCCTAAACCTATCCTAAAAGGTATCACTTCATAAGTAGCGTTTTACAAGTCTTATCCTCTACTACAATGTATATCGACATTAAACTTAGGAGGTGATAAACCGAGACAAAGTTAGGAGCTCGTAAAGTTAGGACGTCGTCGTGAAACGGGTCCAGGTGTTCAGACTTTGATACAAACATTCCCATCATTAGCATCAATCCAAGACGACGTATTTCACTTCTTGTTCCTATAAACGTCGTTCAGGAAGTCTCACCAGTGAAATGGATGATTTTTCTTTTCGTTTTTCTTCTTCATTTTCTTCTTTCTTTTTTCTTCTATGTCGCATATTGGTCTAATGTTCCCGCTGCGACGTAAAACACGAATTCAATCAACGTTTTTTTTTCACATAAAAATCTCATTTTGCGGGCAATTTATTAAATGTCAAATGTTAGAATAGTACTTCTGCGTGAAGCTTTTAGTCAACGTGTGAAATACATGTGCTTAGATACTGTTTCCCTTTGCTATTATTGTAGTATACACCACAATACATCACTACATAGGAGACCTGACCGACAGCCTGTATAGACATAAGATCTAAACCGTAAATCATTACGAAAAAAAGCTTTGTATGATAACGTACTGGCGTGAATTTACATCAGAGAAAGTACTGATTAAATAACCTGTTGATGCCTTCTGGTGGATCCCTTATAGTCCAGTCGTTGGAGGGATGAACCGGGAAAAAATTGTTACCAAGCCATATTTGGTATCAAAAGAAGCGCGAATTTTATTCTCTACAAGATGTGAAAACTCCTCTTTAATCTTCCTTGGGGAACAATTTTTACAAGACGATTAATCTTGCATGGTAATTAGCCTTGTGTCCGAACTATGACTTTACACCACATATATTTTATTATTACTACCCACCTATAATATATTTTATTAAAGGACATATTGATATGA
>JAUTBQ010177532.1:0-10000 GCA_032361185.1 Lepetodrilus ovalis
CCAAGTTTTCTGTATTTGGCTTAGCCAAACTTTATTGAATCTATATCTAAAACGTCAGATTAATCCAATATAGAAAATTTGGTCAAAATGTGTCGCAAAGTTAGTATTTTGCTGACTTAAGTCTTAAGCTGTTTATAGGATACCATCCCTGGTGTATACTTTTACAGATTGCGCACGTACTATGATTTATAGCATTCTGGTTAATAACATTTAACTCAAAACGTGGTTTAATTTTCCTTAAATTTGGACGACACCGTTTGGGGCGCTCTCAAAATAACTCACTTAAAATGGTTCCTATTTACTCTTCCAAAGGTTACACATTATATCTTGCATAATCTGTTGGTTCATGCTCTTTATGTGGTTTAATTTTGTTCAATTCAGTATATCCAATTGCGCGTCCATGGATTGTCCAACGGAAATTTAGTGGAAACGGCAAGGAATTCCATATTTACATCTTCCATTAGCAATTGTTTCAAAACGTAAACATTTAGTTAAATGCCTCTTGTCCTGTATTTACGGTAGGTGATCGCGGTTAATGACTGTTAAAAACAGCTACGACCTTCCTTTGCTCGATATAATGGCTGTTGCACGGCTAGCTGTATTCCTAAACGTAATGGCAATGTATTTAGATATGATTGCAATCGACGTTGCTACCTAGTTTACAAGAAGACATACCGGATATTGACAATGTGAGCATTTATATTGCGCCAAATCCACGCTCGAAAGCATGCTCAAAGTGTTAAATTATTACCGCAGTCAATAGATCTGTGTGCATTCAATTCCAGTTCAACACCCTGAGGAGTATGCAACCCAAGCTGCCGTTCAATGCGCTACAAGGTTATCATTCACATGTTCGATAACCAAATACATAGTCACAGTTTACTCAGGGATCAGTGGAATCAGCATCCTCGCGACACAGGGTATTTATCCCCCTCCTCGTCATACCGTACATGCACTACATGAAGAGAGCGGAATAAGTACCACTGGGGTGTGAGGATGTGGAACCAGTAACCATTTTTATATTATAGCAAAATATGGTTGGCTACGAAATGTTTTAAAGAATCGTTTAACTAAATACAGAGTAGCAATAAATTCAAAGATAGGCATAGCTAAACGCATATTCAAAATGGATTCGGTGATTAATAGAATCAATGACCTAATGACATAATTATACTCTTGCAAAATAAACGTGGCCTACAAACATTTAATAAAAGTCGTATAACTAAATACAGAGCAGCAACGTATTAAGAGATCAGATGTAATTAACACATCAGTTAGCATAATACTCTGGCTAACTACCGTCGGCTACGAACTTTTCAAAGTCATACAAAACGTAAAGAGCAGCAATACATGTAGAGCCGAGTCTACAAGCCCTGGCCACACTGTACGCACTTCAGGAGAAAGGTACCATTGTCGACATTGACATAAGCAGAGACATCGGGAATTCCAGTCGAATCTCTTTGAAAAGACAAATTTGGCGGCCGCGAAATGGCATAGACGGCGATTGTCATTATAGGCGCCCTAATCAATCCCGTCACAGTCGCCGCTCAACGTTCCTGCTTAAACTCTTTAATTGAAGTGCACGGACAGGAACCTGCATGGTCTGTTGGTCTTGCTCGCATATCTAGACCTGCCATTATAAGATCTGCAAAGGGTTGCAGATTAAACACAGGGGCAACTAAAGTGGACCCACGAAGCGCACGTTTTGGCAGACAGGGATGTCATCTTGTGAGTATAATGGCTAGGATACATATCGTACGGCATCAGTAAAGAGTTGCAGATTAAACACAGGGGCAACTAAAGTGGACCCACGAAGCGCACGTTTGCACACAAGGACGTCATATCCTGGGAGTATAACGGCTAGCATACATACTGTACAGCATATCGATATCGACTGACGAGATAATGTGGAACAGGGATAGTGAGAGAGCGGATCAGGCATCAGCGTACAGTACAAGGTGGACTCGCTTTACATTAGTCAGTCATTGTGAACCAAATTACTAATCTGCGTCATTTAGCGTCCGGCTGACGAATCGTGTGATGCTACACGGTGTGGCACCGAGAGCCCGCCTGCAAATTGAATCGGGACACTTTCAATATGGATAGCGAATTCAGAATAGGCTAACAATTTGCGGTTATATTATCATTCACTTGCTCAACAGACTGTGCAGCTAACACTCATTTACATTTCTTCTTCTTTCTTCTTGGCAGACGACCGGCAGCGTCTACTGTTCGGACCGTAGTGCCATGCTTGGAGAGTGAGCGAGAGCGCGCACGTTATACTGTCCGGCAGGGGGCGCTGTTGGAAGTGTCAGGAGCGCGAGCCGAGCGCGCGAACTGGTTCCGATAGCGAGGGCGATTCTAGTCAGTGGACGACTCTCAGAGCAGAAGATAACTTGGCAAAGCGCGGGAAGGGTTAAAAATTGAGCCAGCCGCTTTTCGAGATGGTTAGAAGAGGCTTTCAGTCTAGTGCTACAAGCTGGGAAGCAGACTGATTCTTGAATTATCTTCCTGGATAACAGTTATAAACACGTTGAAGGCTCTTGAACAGTTCTATCAACAAGTGTACTTACATCACAATAGGGAAGATGATATCGATGTCAGTAAAATCACTCCAAGTCGTCCAAAGTGAATACCTTTTAAGAAAGAGCGCAGACTCTCACAGAGCATGACTGGAGATGAGGTTGAGTTTCTCCGGATTCTGATAATTCTGTCGATGAAGTTGCGGAGAGATTATACGGAGTGAGAATTATGGTGCCTCTGTTGCTCGTAATGAGCGCAGTTTATTACGGGGTGCTGGCGGGCCCCGATAACAAACAGGATATCTACATCGCTGGTTTGTTTCCTACCTCTCGCGACATACAGGAGGGTTCTATAGGGCGAGGTGTACGACCAGCCGTGGAACTCGCCCTACAACACATCAATAACCACTCCGGAACACTGCATGATTATAATCTCAAGATGACTTGGAATGATACTAAGGTAGGTTATGATGCATATGTCCACAGTTATTATTTTTTAAAACGCGAAAATATTACATGCAAACATTACAAACAAAAACAATTTACACGAAGGAGCTCGAACTGCATGTATGCATGTATCGATGCTAAGGTAGATCACGAAATATTGCAATTCATTTTCATGAACATGAAAATAACTCGAATTGCATGTAGGTAACGATATTAAGGCATGCCATGAGATATGTCCTCAATTATTTCTATAACTCGAGTGTTGTGCAAGCATTACATTTTTTGTTTCATTGAATTGAAACTCGAGTTTTGCGTATGCATTATACATTCAAGTCTTACTATCTGCAAACTTGGCATTTAAAAGAAAGTGACACTTTCTAAATAATATTATCTGAATCGGTTATTTCAAGATGATTCAACATCTGGAATTATATTAAAACGAATAAAAAATAGAAAATCGTATTATTGGACTACAACAAATCCCTTTAGAGGGGAATAAACTCTGACATTATCTTAGCGTTGTACTTGGGTTTGTTTCATAACTAGTTATGTATTACGTTCTGTATTATTTAGTGGTAATTAATTCACAGTACTAAAGGTCCAAGGATTACCACGTTATGCATTGAATTAATCATAGCATATGGTTTTAAGTAGAAACGTATCAATCAGCTGACAATCTGTCTTACCTTCACGTGAGGAACATACTTGGAATCGACCGTTTACATTTAATTGCATGAAACAACCATGAACATTCCTTGAACTTTCTGCACCCAGCGTGTCTTGTAGGGCAACACAAAGCCATCATGGCAGGCAATCAGAGGATCTTGAATGATTGTCAAAGCAATGTTATGTAATTTTCTATAGAATATAACCTTCACATTGTCTCATAATGTATCCAGAAGGACCTGCTATGACATTCGTCTGTAAAGATGTTAGTAGAATGCTCATTCCACGCTCAGTTATTTTGAGCATGAAATTGTCAACATTTTCCATTGTTTTATTGGCTGCATTACGCCCAGTACACTAAAACAAAACATATATCATCGTAGCATGTTCCACTCAAACGCCGATCGGACACTTGCCTAATAATAGTCTCCCTTATTGTAAAACCGAACTATAGTTAGACAGAGTTGCCCAGCCTGTCTCAGCCTCCATTGAACTAAGATCGCCGTTCTGCAACTATCGACTGATATTAAATTAATTAATAAGTAGTCAATCCATTCTGAACATCGTAATCGTTAGTCATAATTCATTAAGCTCATCGTAATCGTTATATTTTCCAACACATAATTCGTTAAGATCATCGAAATCGTTATTTATTCCCACCCAAGTACATTTAGGTCGAAATTGAAAACTGGTCTACAATAATTTAATGAGTGCGAAGTAATTGATTTACGTGAAAACACGATGGCTCTTGTATTAAATGTAGTTCTACCAAAGTGTATTGATCTTCGCCTATAATACCATCAACTTTCAATGGCTAGAGGCTGGGTCCTTCACTTCAAATTAACTCAGAATAGTATATGATGCAATTCCCAAGCTTCAGGTTGATACATGGTGTTTAACTTCCCCCATTGGTACAACTTCCTATACGTTAGATCCGTTATAATCACGATAAATCAAAACCACGTTTTGCTTTCTAGATCAGGCGCATATATAAATCGTATTTATATTGAAGGATAACTCAAAATTCGTCCAGATTTCGACGCGAAAATTGAAGTTTTCAGAAAGTAGATTTGTGGTGAATTATATTTATGTTTTGTGGCTTATGAAAACTGTGGATACTGACCGCTATATTATAACTTGCGAGAACAATCAGCTTCTGGCGATGGTGCAACTGTACTTATGACAATTGATGTGTTCCTCCCACAGCGGTTGACCTGTCAATATTCTCGCAGCTGGGGCGGTCATTGCAAGAGATGGAACTGTGTACATTTCACTTGGATTCAATAACGTATTCGCCTCGTTTGCATTTCAACCAGGATAGTCTCTTCATGGTAGACAAATTTTCCTCTAAATGTTCGATTATCTCCAAGTTTTGGGTCTCGTGTCTATGAGTATAGCGCTCTCGCAAGACCACAAGCTCCATGCATAAGGTATCGCTACGAGAGTGCTTATAGTCTCGTAAGATATATGATAGCTTCGAGCAACGGTACCCAGTTCTATAACGTTTTAAGCCAAGACACTGTTTAACCGAGAATCAAGTTCTATCTGAGGAACGGAGGTTGCATATTAACGAATGCCATATTGCATTTGTCTGGGAACTTGAGGAATCGGCCATCGGCAGACGGAACGCTGTGATGTGTTTACCTAGCTCGTTGTCACAATGACATTTAGGGTAAATGGGATACTGCCACGTCTGTGAAGGACATCAGCGATCTCCACGGTACTGAAATAGTACTGTCAGAATGAGTATTAACACGACAGTATAATTGATGCATCTACCTCCCCACTACCCCCATCCCCATCTCCAGCATCCCCCAATATGGCCCCTCCTCAGGTCTGTCACTTATCCATATTCCCAATCATTAAATTATGATTCATCTCTCGTAGGTACAACGGTGCCATTCCTCACTACCAAGTCTACAGGTCTAGACCAAGTCTACATGTCTAGACCATGTCTGCATGCAATTCTAAACTATTGGCAAAATATGTAGGCTTAATTCATACCACTTTAATAGTGTACCAACTGTATACCGTTGAAGGTAAAATGGACTAGACTCGTAAACTCTGTCGTGGAGCTTGGTCTTATACATATATGCTATTACTACCAATTATGCGCGGATTTGAAGGTTAAATAGACTAGACTAGATTGATGAGTATGTATATATCCCTATTGACTCCCAACAGTGTGTTCATGGGTACTGGAATGCCATGAGAGTGTTGACATCATAAATATCTCTGGTATTGTGTGATATATTCATTAGTTCATAGGAACTCGTAACATGCACATGCGCCCTCGCTGTTGGATTACCGTATGCACACGCACACAAACACACTGCTGTTTAGGGTATATTTGGTTGGCTGCAGCATGGAGAGGGTTAAAGATATGCAGTACGTGGCTGAAACCTTGTTTATGACTAAGTTGTTCAGCGTATGTATCTATAACAGTGACGAAAGTAATATATACCATAATCTTGCGAGTAAGCCCGTCTACCTGTTGTCTAGGGAACATAGGTACTGTCTGTGTCTGTTAACGTGCAACGAGTCTATAGACTGGAATAAGACGCTACAAGGAGTATATGGGGTTGAAGTATGATGGATGCACTCCCACATCACAACGGGCAGTCTACTGTACTAAATATGGCGGGAGTGTCACAAGAAGTGACACGCAGACAACATAATGGACTCAGTTAGGGAATTAGTATATGAGAAGACGATAATGAAGTAATAAGTAGTTGGAAATTGCCACCTTGAACGCCTTCAGCACTGTTGGCATATTTGTGTTTTTCTCTCCCTTTCTCTCCCTTCCCCTTTCTCTCGCATCCTCTATATATTTATCCCGTCTCGGGCTATTTCTCTCTCTCTCTCTCTCTCTCTCTCTCTCTCTCTCTCTCTTTCTCTCTCTCTCTCTCTCTCGATATATATCATATCATCCTTCCACGCGAACTCTCCCTCTCTTTGGTTTATTTTCTTTCTCTCCCCTCTGTCTGTCTCAATGTCTTAATATATCTATCTTTCTTTCTCTCTCCCTCCCTCTCTCTCTCTCTCTCTCTCTCTCTCTCTCTCTCTCTCTCTCTCTCTCTCTCTCTCTCTCTCTCAGCCCACTGAAGTACTTTCGAGGCTCATATTCAATCCACCTGTCCATGCACCGCATACGAAATGCATTCGCGCATGATTTAATTTACCGTCTACACACACGATGAACCTAATCCATCGCCGTGTTTAAATAAACACCTCCTGTTATTACAGAGCGAGTTTGGAAACCACTGGAAATTATTCCCAGACAAACTAATATTTTCAAACACAAAGTACCTGGGGAACTGTAATGGCCCGTAGCGACACAGCAGAAACGTATTCTCCTTATCTCATTTACGCTTCTGAGAACGTCTTCCACTTGTAATTGGCATACTGTCGACTTCACAGAACAAAGCGGTGTTAACGATTGTAACTATAGTTCTTGATTCCAAGAAAGGGATTGACAGCTAGTAGTTGATGACTTTACTGGTGTCCAGTTGCTGCCCAGTAAAATCGCCATCAATTGAAAAGAAGGGAACGCTGTCGCTATGGTTGAAGTCGGTCACGTGTTGACACGAGAGGGCAGACATCTAAACCACGACGGCGGTATGGCGTTACCCTACATCACAGTACTCAGTGACATTGGCACGGAGTTATAGATTAATGTAGGGTTGGGAGATGACATCCTTTAATGCTTCGTGTCACGAAACGTCACGAGCCTCGGTGTTGCACTACTCTCCCAGTTGTGGATAAAATTATTTTGCAATCACTCCCTTCTAGAATTTGCAGTTCCTTAAACTGTTGGACTGTTATCTTAGAAGGTGTACTACTGTAGTAGGAATGGATATTGCAGTTGTGCGAATAGATCCCCTACTTTTACAGTAAACGTGTTAAGTGCTATATTATACCAAATGGCGTATTAAAAGTACCTTCGAATGTTTCTACTGCTGAGTATTTAATATGATCTTTCTCATTTTGTCGTCTCTACTTGAAATGCGAAAATATATTATATAGGTTCTAGGATATAAACTGTTTCATTAGAAATAATTACCAATGATTTTACTTTTTTAGGAATGTAATATGATCGTAAGCAAGTATGCTTCGTTTTAAAGCTAGTTCCCACACATTACGTAGATTGGAACGCAAAGCCAACTTACGTACTGCTAAAGTATCACTTTTCCGTTAGCTGCATCCGTCATGGTTTAGTCGTGTTTACCGTAATACTTAGTACTAGATAATTGTCTGCACAAGTTCCCAGCAAAAGCAAGACGACATAGTCTGACTCAATCTTTATTGAAAAACGCACTTAAAAATCCAGCAAAACTATAAAACCCTGAAGCCTAAATACATATTTTTGCATCAATTACTTTCATAACTCGGGTAAATATCAGTTTGATTTATCACTACAGTTCAAAGTGTTTGCTAGTCATAAATAATAATTCTAAAACATGACTTTTTTTGGAAGGGACTTATTGAATTCGAGACGTCAAACTATCGTTGACGGTGATATGCTTCCAACCTGTTTGCAATGCCTCTTCTTCGGCGTGTCGCTAGATGGCGTCTTCCCGCCGGCTAAAAAGACAATCCGGGATAGTTTATGTAATTATTCCGTCGAAGTATATTAATCATATACAATTCATACAAATTCCAAAAAAGAAATACAGCAATTATTTTAGTTGTTGCAAGATTGAATAGCATATGGCCGACTCTGTGAAATCTAGGTTTATCTGGGTTAAATTCACCTATCCAATCCAGAATGAAATTCGTTGATAAGGTCGAAGATGCATTGCGATTTAACTTTCGACGAAAAGGGATACGGGGTTAGATGGTAATCGCAGACAAGGACGTGCTAGGGAGTTTTAAATGCGCTTCCATAGAGTTCATTACAATAATAAAGAATAATAGTATATGGAGATTGCTCAATACACCGATTGTCTTGCTCCTAAACAGGTAACGTAATGTATAGGTTCATACATTCCCGGAACTAATATAGTGGACCTTTCCTCTCTACCACTCGTTTTCTTTTGTGTTTTCTTGTTATTGTTCTTTGTGTTTGCCTTTAAGTTCAGTATATCTGCCACAAGAGCTTAATTTAGATACAGACTGAAACATCTATTCATACACTCCCGTTATTTGCTTGATTCTGGTATACGGTTAAAGCTATCTAAATTTTAAGCATACTAGATATATCGTAGTGCATATTTTAGATGCAGGCAGAAAGATCTATTCGTGCACACCTCTTGTTTGCTTGATTCTGGTATACGGTTGAAGCTATCTACATGTTAAGCATATTAGATCTACCGCAAGCGATTATTATAGATACATGATGAAACATATATGAGTATTCATACTCCCGTTGTACGGTTAAACATATCTCCATGTTAAGCATATTAGATCTACCGCAAGCGATTACTATAGATACAGGCTGAATCATATATTCATACTCCCGTTGTTTGCTTGATTCTGGTATATGGGTTATGCTCTCTACATGTTAAGCATACTAGATCTACCGCAAGTGATTGCTACAGATGCAGGTTGGAACTTCTATTTACAACTATTTTCCCGGTAGACATTTAGCACTGATTTTTGTGAGCAGCCATGAGGTGGTCCGTGTAGGATGAGGTGTGAACACGTCTATACAATACTTTGAATAGCCTCTAGACGTATGGTGTGAAGATCTACAATGCCATATATAATAGGATTATGTAGCATAATTGGAACTGTCATTAGTAACAAGGTGTTACTATATAATGTGAGGAGGCTTTCTAGCAAGTGTTGGAACTACTGTAGATGTTTAGAAATTTGGTGTCATTCTTCTTCCAAAGAATTTGCAAGGTCTTGAAGTCTAGCTGTAACCTTCAGACGTTTGAAAAGTGTATCGTTGTTAAAATATCATTAAGTTAAATTAATATGTCCAGGAAAGCTACTGAGCCTTACTTAATTCTGTTGAGTATATTTATATAGCCGGTATTCACCGCCAGGTCCCTATCGATAAACAGATAATGTGGAGATTCAAGATCAGCCTGACCCGCGGAGCTCTTGCATACAGTCTTGTGAGCAGTCCTTAGCAATACGACGTGAAGTTCTATGAAGGTATTTGATAGTTGCATTATAAACCATGCTAGGGCTTGTATAGAGTGTTTTGAGATGTCCTTCGCGTTACGATGTGGAGATCTATTTGATAGTTGCATTGAAAACCATGCTAGGTCGTGTATAGACTGTGTTGGGATGTCCTTAGCATTACGATGTGAAGATCTTTTTGTTAGTTGCATTGAAAACCATGCTATGTCGTGCATAGACTGTGTTGGGATGTCCTTAGCATTACGATGTGAAGCTCTTTTTGTTAGTTGCAT
>JAUTBQ010177543.1:0-11226 GCA_032361185.1 Lepetodrilus ovalis
GATGATGTAGGTTTAAAATGTCATGAAAGACAATTATATTCATTTAACTTAAAGCGTGGTACTATTTCGTGTTATGATATTAATCCTACCACGAGATGTCTGCAATCTTTAAATACACTTCTAGTGTGTGTGTGTGTGTGTGTGTGTGTGTATGTGTGTGTGTGTGTGTGTGTGTGCGTGTGCGTGTGTGTTAGGATGTAATGACAATAATATTTACACTTATTCCACCTGTTATGTGAGATTTTGTTACATATTATTATTAATGTAAATTGCCTGCTATTAGTTTGATATTTATACCCAAATGAAACATTTGAAGATGTAAACAAGGTTTGAAATGTAAATATATTGTTGATTGACACAATACGATTATTGGGTGAGACAATATGGATTTCCAACTGTTCTATTAATCAGGATCACGCATGTTTGAAAACACTTACATGAGCTATTATCTATCAAAACAGAAGAATGACGTATGTTTTATTATTCATATAGTGTTACATAGATAATTGATTGAATCAAATTAATATCTAAAATGCCGCCTAATAATAATTATCTTAGTGTCAGACATTTGCTGTTGTTGGTGGAATTGTTGTTTTCTTGGCCTTAGTATATCACTTGTACCATCTTTTACGTTAATGTCCATATCGATAATGGAAAACGCAACGAATCGTGTATATACGGGTTCTTTTTAAATTACCATACCACATCGGCATGTCATTATTCGTTTTAAACTTGAGACGTGGCAGCTAATATTCTAGCTTCGTGTTGCTGACACTCTAAACAACACCAAGATTTCCAACACAGCGCACAATTTCTTACAAATATTGGGGAAGGAAATATTGTTTTTACCAATAATCTCACGATCGATAGAGTGTCCGGGACTATTTCAATAGAATTTCATAAAATATTTGTAAAAAATTAGGAACATTCTTGCTTTAAGCAACATCTTAAAGAAGACAAATAAAGCATGACCCAATTTGTTATTTGTTAAGAATTACACATTTTTTTTCTCAGGAATGTTTTGTCCTTTCAAACAAAGTTTCATTTTATTATAAGGCCATGACGTTAATTGGTAGTGTACGTTTCTTTTTCGCACGGAGACTTTTCTTTTAGCTGGGAGCTGATTCAAATCAATAATTTCAATTCAACTCGACACACGTCAGTGCCATGTACTGTGATTATTGAAGGCAGACAACGTTCTTGAAGGCCATGTCTTCTCCTGGGAGCTCAGTCGTCCTGATGTTCTGTCACGGTTATTACACAAGCAACCTTATTACATCATAGGAGTAGTGTGAGCGCCCGTCACTGAGGTTGAAGACCCTAGTCTCTTGTCAACGATATTTAACTGCTAGTATTTTGATGAGACGTCTGCTATATCTAGTCTAGTAACTGTGTTAGCGATACTAACGTGCTGCTAATTTCACACGGGTATACTAGTATGTTGATTACATTTCTGCTACGTGCACTTAAAATATTCTACTATATACTGTCTATCCGGTGATATATTGATTACATTGTCGTTACATCCAATGAGAAGCTGTATAGTATATAGTATCATTATATTTTGAAATCTAACGACGGTGATTTTGTTACATAATGTGTTCCTATTAATATGAATACATTTTATTTCATACGTGTGAATTGATATAGACATAATATTTCCATTATACAGTATTTTATTTTAATGTGTACATGTACATGTTGTTTACATAAATTTCGTTATTTTTGGTATTATTATTATTATTATTATTATTATTATTATTATTATTATTGTTGTTGTTGTGGTTGTTATTAGTATTATTATTGTTATTGTTGTTGTTGTTATTATTATTATTATTGTTGTTATTATTATTATTATTATTATTATTGTTGTTGTTGTTGTTTCTTTATTTCACTAGTCTGTCTTCAAGTGTGTGACTATTGATGTCCTCCATCGCTTGCATTGATTCTCTGTAGGAACTGCTGGAAGTCGTGGCTAGGAGCTCTACTACCAGCAGTGTACGTCTGCCTTTACAACATAACTTTCTATCTGTATAACAAATCTTATATTGTATACATGTATATGGAATCTTAAAAAATACACGAAATTTGGTAAGCTGTAGTTTTATAACATTATTTATATAATACAAAATTATCCGGTGTGGTCCAGAATCCCACTCCATTGTACAAGGGTTAATTCAAATTGCAGTGTAACAACAGCATTTAACTACAAAGTCATTATCCACAATATATTCCCTTCATGAATGTATGTTCATATAGTCTATGAGCTAGGAGGTTCCATCGTGCACCCCAGCCCCCTCGCCCCCGAACCTCCAAGAGTGAAAAGCTGAACAATACCGTAAAGACTACTAATGGCGGCCATTTTGAAAATCAAAATGGTCACTCGATGTATAACAGCTACTAATGGATTCCTTGACCCATAACATGTGAGAATATACATCATAATATAGCTTGTAGGAGTCTTACAAGCTGACTATGTTAATAATTCAATTTTGTATGGCAGACATTGAAAAACGGCGGAAATGCATAGCACAGCCCAAACCTTGACTTACTATCAATTGTAGCTACAGCTGTTCTGAGCTAGGGGCGTCTGTTCCATTGACAACAGACGTGCATGATACATGCAACTTCCTGGGTATCCTTTCACAAAGATCTCTTACCCACTAAAAGACCATAGCGCTCTCTTTGCAATGCATTAGCTATCTAGGCACCGCTTTCCGAAGCTCACGTATCCACTAAGAACCGTAGCGCTTTGGTAGTAATCCTTTACGCATAGCGGTCGAGCACTTACGAGATGGTTATGCTCTCGTAGTGGATACGAGAGCTTCCGGAGAAGGTGTCCTGGATCTGTAGAAAGTGTCCTGTTTTAGCATTACAGACGTATTGAACTGTATTCTTCAAAGAACATTCTGAAAAGGGCGTGAGTATGTGTGTACGCTGTACCTGTACTAGTCTGTATACTTAGTGAACAGTCGCTTTCATGTTGGTATTTTGAGTCTAATGCACCTGCGTTTTGTCATTATTATCCCATGCCACGCAAGCATATACGCTAACTTTACTGTCTATCACACGCTTCGTATAGAGGTAAGCCGAGTGAAAACAGCAGGGTTCACTAAGAACGTTTACACCGGCAGATATCCTGTGACATTTTGCACGTGCAGCAAGGTCGAGCACCGAAAGCACGCATGGCGCACCGGAAGTCCTATGGGAAACCACTAGAAGAGCGTCCTCCCCGGCATAGATTATTCACAACGATTGGCGGATACATAAACACAGACAGCCCTCGTCTACAGGCAAAGCAAGCCTGTGCCCTCTTGAAAGACGATTTGTTTGAGCAGTTTAATTTAGAAAGTTTAACTTTGGGGCAAGATAATTTACACCCCGTGGGTTTTACCTATCATTAGAACTGGTCTAACTGCTGCATGTTAACTTTGTCTGGTGCAAGATCGTTCACCGCAATTTATGGACAAGTTAAGCAACGGTCCTTTTGAAACGACATTCCCAATGCCAAAACTCAATAACAGCTGTTTGCAAATGAGAGTTTTCTTCTTGTTATTTGTCACAACTATTCATTATAAGTATGTGTTTCCGCGCAGGGATTAACTATATGTATGCGTGTTTGTCTTTGTGTGTGTGTTTGTTTGTTTGTTTGTGTGTGTGTGTGTGTGTGTGTGTCTGTGTTTGTGTGTGAGTGTGAGTGTGTGAGTGAGTGAGTGAGTGAGTGTGTATACATTGGTACATTGGTATTGACAGTGCTTCTGTCTAACATATTACTACTTCACTTCACACTGTTGCGAAGAGATGCTATGAAGTAAATACCTAGTTGGTCAAGTTTAGTATGTTAGTAATTTGTTTCATACTGCTTGGAGCAATTATGTAGAGTTGAATAAACAACTCAAACCCTTACCCCCAAATCTCCACATCCCAGGGGCACTTATTCCGCTCAAGACACACTCCATGTTAGTACCCCTGGCACACATCTAGAGGAAAACCTGCGCAAAACAGCCAACCAGTGAAATCATGTTCTTTATGGTTTGGGTGTAAAAATCTATCCAATGAACTAGATTGTATTATTACTGCTTATTTAGAGTAACGTCCCCTTGCTTATGTTATAACATTGTTGTTATAGCCACCATAAAATGGTTCTATTTTCAGCTCATAAACATTTTGCGCAGGTGTCCTTATAGATGTGTGCCATGGGTACTAAAATGGAGAGAGTCCTGAGCGGAATAAGTACCCCTGTGGTACGAAGATGGTACTCCCACAAGATCTTTTACAAATGTTTTGACCTTTTTATTGACAATGTATACTAGTTTAAACTGTTCTTGTTATTCTAATATATTCTTTCATTTAATTTCATTGGCCTTCATTTTGGGAAATGTAGATATCTACAATTTTAAATTGCCACTATAATAATAATTAAATAAGCATATTAAAAGTAAAACCATCATTTAATTAGGCAACTACATGTATATGCAAAGTATGACCTTTTAATAAAATATTATAACCTATATACTATTCCAGTCTAAGTGTCAGATTTTCAATCCTGTTAAAATGTCACTCTACTGGTCGGTTAATAAATTGGAGCAATATCGTGAAACTCTACACGGCAAGGCTTCCACAAACTTAAATATAAACGCAGCATTACGCAATCCAGACTACAAACAATCCAATTCAAACGAGGCATAAACACACTTGAAATGTCATAATTCAATGATTGCTATCTATGTGTTGATATTAACGTATAGAACGGGACTGAAACGATAACCGATAAGCATTGTGTATGATGTTTCTGTTTGATAAATGAATGTAAAGTGAAACCAACTTTATAAACAACCTCATTAGTCTTATCATAGGTGAGAATTTAAATGTCATGCAATAGATTGCTTCTTCATTTTTAATACATAACATAATAGTTAAATAATTACTGTTTAATCGTCGCAAATGGGTGAAAGATTCCCGCAGTGACGATACACTCCATAATCACTCACTTACTGACTGAAAACAAACAGTTAATGTATGTGTAGATATATGTATGTATGTATATATTAATCGTACATATACCCGGTATATTTAAATCATTCCACAGCATTATTTAATGGCTGTAAATTGTAAATGAACGTTCATGTAGATCTCGATTTGATGATAAAATATTGGGAAAAAATAACTCTCTAAACTGTGAAATTTGCAAGTCCAGGAAATTAACACCCAAGTAGTCTAAACAGAATTGGCGACTATAATATAATTCATATTGAGCGCAATAGATTTGATATTTGATGCGAAAACAAATTAATCTATTTCCTGAGCAAAGAAACACATTTCTATTTTATGGTTACCGACAAAGTACATGTAGTTTGCCCACGGGGAAATTCTTCTCTAGATACGTAGTAATTTGATAGAATATAGTAGGTCGACATTATTCAAAGCAGAAGGTTTCGCGTTACCGCCAAAGTCTCGTAAAGTATTGTTGGAGTAAAATATAATGTTCGAAGGATGAATGATTGGACAACTCCCTGTCCTCAAACCGCTACGCTACATTGTCACCGCTACGCTACATTGTCACCGCCCCGCTCAATGGGCCAGTATTGCATTCGTTTAACCTTCTCAACTCCCCAGGGAAGAAACAAGCCAAGCTGCAATTTCAGACGGAATAAGGTTAACATTCCCAAGTGTTATACTACCGGGTACCTTTCACATCCGGCTGGACTGGTAGCAGGTTGATCTAAACAGTGAACACTGAATGCTACACGAGGGCTCGAACTCGGAATATAGAACAGACCCATTGCTACCAGACCACTGTGCTAACATCCTTTAGTTCTTGTCTCAAAATCTAAATTTTATTTTTAAATACTAGTATATACAACTTGACACATTATAATGTGCATTGTACCTACAACATTATAATTTTAGTATTATTAAAATATCATTCGTTTGCTTGGTCGTGTAGATCTATATGTTACAGTCAGATTGTGAAACCAGTCATTTCGTGAAATGGTTGAAATTGTCATTGAATTTCGGTTCACTAAGTCAATTTTAAAAACTTGAAATAACAAACTGATTTCCTTTAATAGCCAGATAGAATGGCATGAATTTGGTGAACGAAAATTAAGATTGCTAATAATGTATTCACACACAATTACATATATTTCTATTATTATTCACGCAAAATTGTATGAATGCCTATACAAATTTATATATTATCTTCATTTTATTTCATCAAGCTCATGCCAATTCATCTGCCAAACATAAAGGCAGTAATTTTTTTCATTTCAGGCGTCCTCAAAATTGTTTGAATATATCGAAATTCTAACTGTAACATATATACTTTGGTATCAAGTAATGATACATATTGTCCTCTACTGGTATGTAAATTGTTATCATCGTGAGTATATACGTCTACTATATCCCATTACGTCAATGATGCCATTGTATAGACTATAGACCATATAGTTATCCATATCATAAAAAAAAAGTACTTACTATCATACACTATATCTGTTGTTTGACATTCAGTAAGTCAAGGCATCAATTACCCACTGCTATCCTATACCTACCCTGAAAATACCGGTACCTACCTGCAGCTACCCTGAATACAGAGGATATCAAGAGTATGACCGTAACGTGATAATATAATTGCCCAGTTAATGGCTAGATATAAATGTATTGTTGATACTAGGAATGCTATGTAATGTTGGTGATCATCTGAGAGGAGACGTGCAGCTTGATCTGATCCTCTGACAGGGAAACGCGCCGGGATGATGGGGATATCCTCTTTCATTGCGATTATCTTTCTCATTCCCGTGTGCCCCGGTGTTCATGGAAAACATGCCTCGTAGAATGTGTGGAGTAGGATTATTTGATCGGTCAATGTTTTTGAAGGAGACAGTAGTAACTGGTTTGTTTTTGGAAAACAGAAGTCAGTGATAATTAATTATATACTAGTACTTGTTTGTGGTATTTTGCTACTAACAATCTGCTCATCTTCTCCCACATTCGTATTATAATTCAAATAGGTTCAAATTTAACAGTGTGTGTGTGTGTGTGTGTGTGTGTGTGTGTTGTGTGTGTGTGAGTGAGAGAGAGAGAGAGAGAGAGAGAGAGAGAGAGAGAGAGAGAGAGAGAGAGAGAGAGAGTGCAAGGACATACATTTATTCATTTTCTTTTCTCTTTCCTTAAACGTGTTTAAAGCGCAACAGATTGCTCATTCCAGTCTTTCTAATTCGCATTATGTTATGAGGGCATATGGTTGAATATTGTTGCCTAACTAGTCTTTCTAAAAATTATGAGCTAAGATAATTAATGATAAGATAAGATTGTATTACCCTCTAGAATTTGTTGTACACTAGAGAAATAAGACATTGGGAATATATTAGGAGAGCGTTTACCATTTAAAACACATTTCTAAAAACGGACAGATAAGTATGTACCGGTATATACTACAACGCATTGTATTACACGTCAAGACGCTTAAAATAAATATATTGTACAAGATAGAAATATAATTTTAAGCACAAATAATGTTCTAAAAAAATACCAACAATCATTATGCTTACTACATATATAATTATGAGAAAAAAATCACATTTTTTACAAACGAAGATTTTATATTACAAAATAAGGATATAATCTACTAGCGGGTATAAAATATGTACGGATACTTTTTTGGCATCAGGAATCTGCGACCGGAAGGGAGTAGCTTAAAACAGCTAGAGTCATTTACCATCGTAGTGGCAAGTTTCAAAAGACGATCTTCATAAAGGGAAACGAGAAGTTTATTTGAAGATCCTGCAACTTCCATACACATTTTTACAATTATAGTTTGTTTTTGTTTTGGAATGACAGGGCACCGTACCAGCATTGAATAACAAATAAATAAATACACTGTATGCTATTGCTGTAAAACAATGACATCATGGTAGTATTGGCATTGCAAGGCATGAGTTGAGTATGGCATTTGTATTTGGGGTAAAAGTTATCAATAATTGTGCCAAAAATACTTCACTGTTCTGTCAAAAAATCTATCATAAGTAATTTCGCTTTGCTAACATTGAGTTTAAGAAAATGATCAGAACACCAGTGAAAATCTTCTACCATGCGTATGCATCGTTACCATCTTGTATTTAACTTTACCTAGCTACTGAACGATTATATACACATACATTCAGTGGACGTGAAGGATGGGTTACTTGATATCGTGCTAGTTGTTAAACAATATAACACCTAGGCAGACGACATTGCAACATATCCTTGCAGAGTAGGGTAACACGTGGTCGGTAATGGGAAATAAACCCCCAAACAAGCTCATTTTTCACTGTTCCGTCAGACTTATCTCTAGTTAGGAATCACTTGGATGGACACAGGCGATAATCCGCAATGTTCTAATGGTGAAAGATGTGCTTAAGACGTATTAACGGAAACAATCTAATTTAATAGATTCCTACGCGACTCAGCAGTGCCCGGATGCACGACGATGTTTTCATCACCTAGCACGAGAATGGGATTTGTCC
Organism: Lepetodrilus ovalis; assembly: GCA_032361185.1. NCBI lineage: Eukaryota > Metazoa > Mollusca > Gastropoda > Lepetellida > Lepetodrilidae > Lepetodrilus > Lepetodrilus ovalis. The sequence goes on from JAUTBQ010177543.1 coordinate 8,508, forward strand.
TTTGATATAATGTGAACAGATAAGTTGTTCTGAGTGACGTGAAGTTAAAAAAATGATGACAATACTGATATAACCTTGTATAATCTCCTAAAGAAATAATATTCAAATGTCGTTCAAATTCAGAAAACTATAATCCTGCAGGTTTACACGATGAAATCGAGAGACGCAATATCTAAATCACATAAATGATATTTCCAGGCAGCTTGGCATGAGCAAGTTCGTATTACAGACGATGTTTATACAACAAAACAGAATAGAGCATAACAGTAAAGAACTTTATTTCACTCGGGATATATTATAACGATTATTAACCGAGTGCCTTTAGATATCGTAAGCTACCTATCCTGCACTTAGGGATAATCTTTGTATTAGACGAGCTTTTAGCGAGTCTAATACATATATATTATCCCTGTGCAGGATATATACGACATCTAAAGACACAAGGTTAATAATCTCTTTGGCATCTAATGTCAAGATTAAATACATATCTAGTATAAAAGAAGAAACCATCAATGTATGAATCACATTATAAAGTTATGCTTATACAGATGAGTAACCTGCAAACCGATTCCCTAATGATAAATACACCAAAGGAAAGCTTTTTAAAACAATTGTAATTTTTAATAGAAATTGTGAACATAATTCCCGTCGATTAGCACATAATCTCCGATCGTAATTGTCATCGTGTCTACTATTTCCATAGTGTAGCGTTCATAAATAGTATATGACGTCACATTAGTCAGCTAAGGTAGCATGTCATGGTACACAAAATATTTGTATACTAGTTAACTTTGTTCTCATCAACTTACTTCAATTGCATTCTTAATTACTGTTTACTTTAAAGTAATTTGGTAAAATTTCAATAAATAAATATGTATACACATAAAATTTGGAAAAAGCATATTTTTATAAACAAATGACAATACCAGTGTAAATAATGTTCATATACAACTTTCCATTAGAATATAAAGAAATCATATAATCATATACTGAATTTAGAGAGGGAAAGAGAGGGAGAGAGAGAGAGAGAGAGAGAGAGAGATACACGAAAGGGGTTACACGAAGGCCTAATAATTATATTAACATTGTTGAATAAAGTTTACTTTTTTTAAAATAACAGATAAATTGCTAATCATCCACAACACATTAGAGGGGCAAATCACCGTCTTATACATTGTTACATACTTTTCTACAATAATATTAAGAGTTGATAAAGTAACGTAAATACAAGGCTTTGCCGAGTAGTTACTTTACTTTATCAACGAGTAGGATAACAACTATATAAAAAACACACGAGGGTGAGATTCTATTTTTCACCCAATGACATTCTTAATAAAAGTCATTTAAGAAGAAAAATAGCACTTTGTAAAAGTTGTTACTGGGAATAAGCTAATACGCAATAGCATTGTGACGTCATAGCATTGTTATGATGGTGACGACATCACAATCATCAACTGTTTGTCACCTGACTGAATTGGCCAATCAGAAACATTTGATTTTATATCGCCCGGAGATATCAATTTGCTATCTCCGGGAGATACCAATTTTATCTACAGCATATATCTCCTCTCAGAGCCACTATTGGGTGATAAAACAATATAACAAGTTTTTTATTCTAAATATAGACATCCCCCATACTTTACAAGTAGGAGCAGCGACATTATAAGACATGTATGCATTAAACTGGCATAATAAATGACATAATGTTATCATCATGGTGTTCATCCTCAGAGAGTAACTACAATTGATTATGGGGTGAAAATGATATTTCTAGATTTAAATATAGTAAAAAATAAAATGGAGAAAGAAATTCATATTATTTTCTTTAGGCAATGCGTAATGACCCACAAAGTTATTCTTTTCAGCTATACAGTGATCTTTAAGTATTTAACATTAACGGCTAAGTCGACTTGCCTGTCAGATGACGCCTGTGTCTGGTACCATTCAGGCTTGTACGTGCTATATTCAGTACTATCTAGGTTTTCTTACATCGTATTAGTGGAAGAAGGGAGATAACTCAAGCATCAACCATATGTTTAGTATAGCATGTATCCCACGTTTTGATTTTAATATGGAGAAAATACTATTGTTTTTTGTTCTCCTTCTTACTTCTTGTTAATAGTCTAATTGATGAGTAATTCTATTTATTGGCAATATAATTTATTTTATTTCTTTCAAACATCAAATCATCCGAAGCTCCCTTAAAATATTTCTAAGTTCATAATGACACCATGATCTACCTACAGCGGTTTACTGCTCTATGCTCTTCCATATTCTAAAGTCAACCGCTGTATATATACCATACGATGGAACATGCCTAACATTATGTACAAGTAGGCCTACATGTAGAATACATAGAACTTAGAAGCCTCGATTACGCTGGCGATATTGGTAGTCACTGTGAAATTATAAATCCGTTATACCAGGTATTTCGAAATTAGATATAGAGATTATTACCCGAGTGTCTTTAGATACCGTCAGTATCCTGCATTTGGGATAAGCATAATACATAGTGCTTATCCCAAAACCAGGATACTGACGGTATCTAAAGACATAAGGGTAATAATCTCTTTTTATCATGCAATGTCAATCTTAATTGATGATCATGAAATTAATTGTTAATAGTGGAGAATGTCTGCGGGAGAATGAAAGAACTTCGAGCACAGCTAAGTCAAAAGCCGACGTCATCTGTGTGTGACGTCACATGTTGTTTGTGTTT
>JAUTBQ010177554.1:439-11225 GCA_032361185.1 Lepetodrilus ovalis
CCCCCCCCCCCCCCCCGCCCCCCCCCCCCCCCCCCCCCCCCCCCCCCCCCCCCCCCCCCCCCCGCAGGACATTTAACTACGTAGCGCTATCGTAGCCGTTCAGTCAACACATGTAGTACTACGTATTACTACTTATTTTCATTCGGCCTTTGAGCCCGTAATGCTTTGTATGAAATTGTAGGTACCCCAAAAACATGAAAGGAATGGACTGCACACATGCGCAAACCGATTTCCTGCTGTGTTCCTACGAAATCCTTCTCTACGCTACGTTTCTAAAAGTAGTGGCTGGCTGAATAACTTAGTAGGAAAATAGCAGGAAATCAGTTTGCGCATGTGCTCAGTACATTCACTTCTTGCTTTGGGTTTTCCTTTAGCGTATGAAACAGCAATCAGCCAGGTTATCGATGACGTGCTAAGTTAACTAGTGAGGAAAGTGTAAACTAAGTTGGTGTCTATCCAGGGTGTATTGGTTGGCGGGGACTTAAGAGCGGCCTTGCCTCTGATGGTGTTCGGAGCTCTGTCTGTTGCCGCGGGACTACTCGCCCTGGGGCTTCCAGAAACAGTCAACCGAAACCTACCAGAAACCATCGAAGACGCCAAGAACATGAGAAGGCATGTATTTGTGACCATACAAAACTTTCCTCTAACAGTAGGTGGTCCAAATATGTATCGTAGATTCGTATGTATCGATAATGACATCTAAATGAATGTGCTCAATTCAGCATATAATCTGAATGGTCGGGCGTTTAGTTTAGGCTAAACAGTGGTGCTTAATCATTTAACCTGGCTAACGCATTTTAAATACATACAATCACAGGTGGTTGACCTATATAACGGACAAACGAATTTCTATCTGAGACTACTTACATTTGATTTAGCCATCAAAAAGTTGTTATTTACTGATGTTCTTATTTCCCAAGATTCGATAGTTATTAAATATAATCATATTTTGTATGAATAAGACGAACATAGCTCTAATTATCTGATCTTTTGAACATATTATTGCTGGATCGACGAAAGTGATGTTGGCGATATAAATTGATGATAAATATAAATGAATGTGGCACTGACTACTCAAGTACGTTGTTACGTGCTTATGAAATCTGGAGTGGGGTGGATAAAAGCGTGTTTAATCTAACATTTTGATCCTAATCGAAGCATATGTTTTTTTTCAGTGTGCACTAATTAGTATCTCTTTTATTTGACAAAATTACCCTAAATGAAGGATATCAATAATCCCGTAATAATCTTCATATACCCATGATGTTTCTTACTGTTAAATCGGTTGTGATCATTATTCTAATTTAACGTCCGTTCTTCATTTCAGGACAAGCACGACTAAATACTGCATTCCACAGTCAATACCCAACTCTGAGCAGGAATATCAGTCTGATTTGTAATGTCAATATGACCTAGTATTAACCAGTGTAATCTGATAGTGTCGTGATGAATAAAAATAATGTTTTACACCAAACCTCAAACATCTTTTTACCCAGGTCCCTGGGCACCTCATTTTGTCGTTTTTAAAAGAAATTGGTTTATACCACAAATTTTTGGATTTCATTTCAACTATTGTATTCATACTATTTATTCCAATTACTCATTCTGTCTCTTCTATCCAACTTTTTTACTATTCATATACCGTAGCTTTTTAAACACCATGTGCAATATATTGGCTAGTTTATAAACAACATTCTTCATTTTTAACCTTCTTCGTTTTTTAAAGACAAACAGTTAAATAATTATTAAAAGTTTTCATCGCAAATGGGTGAAAGATTCCCGCAGCGACGTTAAACTCCATATTCACTCACTCACTGCTGAGTGAAGATGACATATCTACGACTAAGACATTATCTCTGAGAGAAACTGTCCGAAAGGAATCATTATTTGGAGGGCAGGGATTTCAAAAATGCAATTGCACGTCATCTGCTAAATGTGTTTCCATGAGATGCAAATGTAAAAAAAAAAACTGGAATTCTATGTAACAGTAGATGTCACCATTCAGGACCATGGCATAATAAATGATAATTCTGAAATGCAGTAAAAAATTATATGTATTCTGATGCTGAATTTCAGAATTATCATTTATTACTGGATGGTCCTGACGCTTTAAGAAATATTATGGCATACTGTATTTTGTACATTTGTGATTAATATTCTATCACTTTACTTCTATTAGAGTGTAAAATAAAGAATTATGCCTACATTTGTATCATGTTATGTTGTATTAACCATTATCACTGCTATTTGGCATTAGTGTTAATGCCTTCCATTTTTGTCAGGCAATAACGCTATTACCTAAGGCATTAACACTAAGGCCTGGTTTAAATGATCATGATCGCTATTGCCTAGGAAGTACCTTATTACCTAGGCATTAACGTTATTGTCTAATTATCCTTATTGCCGCTAACATATATACCGCATTGATTCTGCTCGTTATAAATACCGCTGTTTAGACATTAGAAATCCAGCCATTGCATGCTATATATTTTGGGCAATGAAGCAATATCTTATCCTATTGTAACGTATTATAACCATTTTTAGACGGTTTCAAACTAATTTGAAACAGTTCATTATACTGACTGAGGTAACATCATGCATATCAGTAAGACTATTGAATCATATCAACTGTTGTTTTAAGGGTTCGACCAATTGGGAATTCGACCAAATGGGACGGAGCCCTCGTTATCGCTAATGGTATCACATGTAATCATTGGTATTAGGAGTCCCTGCTATCCAGAAATCTAGACTTGCTTTTCTTTTAATGGTGGATATTTTTAATACTAATATTTTGGGTGAAATAATAATAATAAAAATAATAATAATAATAATGCAGTTATATATCACCGATATCTTCCAACATTTGCTGGTAAATAACTGAACGAGCAGATAACTAATAATGTCCGAATTGCGGAAAAAGTTGTATTTAAAGAACGCACGTTGCATGGCTAGTATCCACCATAATTATTGTCCCTATGGTACTCTTTAAATACGAGCGGGATGCATGTATGGTAGATATAGTGCTAGTGTGAATGAATTACTAGGATTCTTTACAATACTATGGTGTCATTTTTCAACGTTGCTTTGCGAATCCATGGGATTTCTGATATACTAGTATGTAATTTTATCCTTTCTAGGTCTATTGATATTTCAGTTTAATTATGAGATAAGTTATATTGTTTGCAATACAATATATATATGTGTGTTCTTGTTTCTGAACATAATCATAGTATTCTGAAACATGGGCAAAAGGTTTCAATTATGTGTGATTTATGGGACGCTTCATGTCATTGCGAAGTCTGGAGTACAATCTAAATATTCAGGAGTGGATCCAGACCTTCATATTATGGTGGGGCGGTTGTAGGGCTAACCGTGTACTTTGTAGGAGGTGCTCATAGTTTCAGTGATTATTTTGTTGCATTTTAATAATAAATAAAACAGTTGTTAACACCTTTCTAGGATTCGTTTCGGCATACGTGTCTAAAGGATTGTCAATACTAGTATCATGTGTCATAATCCATTTGAACATAATGAAAATATATGTTTATTACACAAATTTGTCGAATTCTACGGGTGAAGCCGCAAGCCGGATGAGCCCCCCGCCCCCTAAATCCGTTCCTGATTTTCATGCAATGTTGTTATTCAAAACGTTAAATACTGTGTATTCCTTTATTTAACTGTAATCTAACATTAGTTCAACACTTTAATCTTCTCTGTTGATACACATGCACACGCATACGTGTACACACACATACACATACACATACATACATGCATACATACATACATACATACATACATACATACATATATACATACATACATATACATACATACACATACACATACATACATACACATACATACACATACATACATACATACACATACATACATACACATACATACACATACATACACATACATACATACATACATACACATACATACACATGCATATGCCTACCTGTGGCACAGACCCTGTTCTCAACCAAATACTATTATAGATATCCCATGGAAATAAGTGAGTCTAGATTTTCTGAGTATAAAGATTTTCCGAGGCTCCTTTCATATTAATAGTATACCTATTAGTAGAACTCATTGAAGATAGATTTTGAGACTCTTATGGGTATCCTTCTCTTCATTCCACCTCCCATGATAGAACCTAGTCTATCATTAATAAACATAAATGTAATTTCTCGCGAAACACAATTCAAAACTAATAGTTCAAAACATGAGACAATTCGACATTGTCATTTAACAATCACTTCCAAATGTTACTGGAAATGTCAAAGTTCAGTTTGTCCAATAATTCACATTATTGTGAATCACAAACACGTTATAGTTCAATTCTTATGTCCATCCTGAAAATAACACATTTTCCCCAGAAAGACACAATTCACAACTATAAGTTTGTCCACGAATATCCATTTTGAAATGAAACACAGTATCCATGGTATGTCACATGAATCAATATAATAATCCAGTCATAGAAACAAATTAAATCCAGTCCAAGAAAGTCCTTCCTGAAAAAAGTCACAAATATCCATAGAATGTCCAGTTCAACATTTCACAATACAATGCTTACATGTCCTCAAGAATGTTCCTTCGTCACTTCCACGATTGTCCAATTGCACATCCACGACTGTCCATCAATTCTGCTGGTCATCAACAGCATCTGGTCCATGGTGTAGATCTGTCCATTCCAGTGGACACACTTTCGTCACAGGTCTGGTCAAAACGCCTCTGCTGGTCTGTATTGTCACAACTCTGACAAGTCCATCACTTCCCGGATGCGTCTCCTGGATTCTTCCAACGTCCCATGTCCCTCTGGGTTGGTTTGGAGAAACGATGAGTACGACGTCACCAACCTGAAGATCCCGTCTTGTGTCGAACCATTTCTTCCTCGTCTGCAGGGATGGCAGCCATTCCTTCATCCATCGTCTCCAGAAATGGCGTACAAGTTCCTGTACCCTTCGCCATCGTCTCCTCGGGTTGAAGGGTGTGTAGTCCACAGAGTCTGGTGCGAAGACGCCGCCGATCTGTCCGTGTAGAAAATGGTTGGGCGTCAACGGTATGTCATCGCGAGGATCAGAACTATGATATGTCAAAGGTCGTGAATTGATCAAAGCTTCTGCTCCACTAAAGGCAGTCATGAGCTCTTCGTCGTTTACGTCTCCAGAGTTCAAGACTGCAAAAATTGCCTTTTTTGCAGCCTTTATCATACATTCAAATACCCCTCCAAAGTGTGGCGCTTGTGGAGGATTAAACTTCCAAACTACACCATGATTGGCCAAGCTTGTTTTCACAGCGTTTTCGTTTAATTTAGAAACCAGATCTTTTAGTTCTTTAACTGCTCCAACAAAGTTGGTTCCATTGTCTGAAATCATTTCATTTGGCATACCACGTCTGTTTGCCATTCTATAAAATGCATTCAAGAAGGAGTCTGTTTCAAGACTATATGCCATTTCTAAATGTACAGCTCTGGTTGTCAGACATGTGAACAGACACAAATAGCGTTTGTGTCTCGGCTTTCCACGACCATGAATTGTAAGAAACGGCCCAGCAAAATCAACACCTGTTTGACTGAATGCTCGAAATGAACACTTTACTCTGGATTTTGGAAGTGGAGCCATTTTCTGAACAGCTGGCTTTGCCTTCTGTTTTATGCACCGTGCACATGTTTTCCCCCATTCACGAATCTCTTCTCGTCCGGCTACGATCCAAAATCGTGAAGATATTGATGCTAGCATTTGGTTTGTGCCAAGACAGTGTTTACCATCCTCGTGGTATTTCTTGACAATGAGTTTGGTTACCCAATGCCTGCGAGGAAGTATGACTGGGAAACGTGCATCAAACGGCAAACAATCTGCAAATTTCAGTCTACCACCAGACCTAACCAAGCCATCATCATCAAGAACAGGATCAAGGCCAACAAGCTTGCTGTTGGATGCAATAGACTTCTTAGATTTCAGAGCTAAGATTTCTTTGCCAAACACTTCCTGTTGTGCTTGGCCAATGATTTGATATTCTGCATCAACAATCTCTTCATGTATGAGAACACCATTTTGTCTGCTTGTCGATGTAGAACGACAATTGTTCACAAAACGACAAACCCAAGCTCGTATTCGAACCAAATGCAACCAATCCGAATGCCTTGTAGGTTCAAGCAACCACGTGTCCGACATCGACACAAACGTAACAGGCTTTTGTTTGTTTGAAACACTCTTTTTTGTTTCATGTTTGTCATCTAGTGTTTTTGTTTGTATCAACTGCTCTGGCCAATGTTCTTCACTCATCTGAATAAATTCAGGTCCATTAGTCCACATATTTTCCTTCAAATTGGGAACATTTGTTCCTCTGGTAATGACATCAGCAGCATTAATTTCTGTAGGGACATGTTTCCACTGACTGGGTTCTGTGTTTTCATGTATATAACCCACCCTGTTGGCCACAAACGTTTTGAAATTGCGGCTTTGATGCTTGATCCAACATAGCACATTTAAGCTATCCGACCACATCACAGCACTTGATGTTTCTATTTCAATTGCTCTTGCAATCGCCAACAATAATTTGACTCCAAGAACCGCAGCCATCAGTTCTAATCTAGGAATACTAGTAGCTTTCAAAGGTGCTACTTTGCTCTTAGCTGCAACAAGCTGACTGGATGTACTTCCATTTTCATAGTGGTGTACGGCATATGCAACTGCTCCATATGCCTCCTGAGATGCATCAACAAATACATGCATTGTACTTTGTGTGATCTCAAGGCTCAACTGCAAACATCTATCGAATCTGACCCCATGAAGTTCTTGCACTTCATCTAGCCATTTCAAAGCCATTTGTTCTAAACCTGGTTCAAGATCATCATCCCATCCTACACCTGCCAACCACATCTGTTGCATGATGATCTTTGCTCTGACATGAAAGGGCGCAAGGAAACCTAGCGGATCAAATATCCTTGCAACCTCACTTAGAAATGACCTTTTTGTCAAGACATCCAGGTTTTGTGGAGTACTGTTACGAAAACTGAATTCGTCCTCACTAGCAACCCACACAAGTCCAAGAGTTTTTGCAGATGGCAATTGATCTCTGTTCAAATCAACTTCGTCAGCCCGATCTTGGACAGGGATATGACTAAGCACATCGGCTGAGTTTGATAGCCATTTTCTGGGACGCATGCTTGCCTTGCCCCACAATTCTGTCAACTGGTCATACAATTCAATTGCATCACTATCAGTTCTGACTGAGTCAAGACTGTCGTCCATATAGGTGGATTTCAGAACCGTTTCCGCTGCTTTTGGGAACAAATGCTGGAATTTTCTGGCATTTTCCTGAGAAACAAACTGTGCCAGAAACGGAGACACATTCAATCCGAAAACTACACGTTTGAATTCATAGATCTGAACGTCATCATTTACTTTCATAGATCTCCACAAGAATCTCAGAAATGAGCAATCTCTTTCATGAACACCAATCTGCAAATACATTTCTGCTATATCGCAGACAAGAGCAACAGGTTTGCTTCGAAACCGCAACAATATTTGAAACAAGTCGTTTTGCAGTTTTGGACCTTCATGTATTGCATCATTCAGAGATGCACCTTGGCATTTTGCCGAGGCATCGAACACAATTCTGACTTTGGTTGTACTTCGACCAGGTTTGACAACAGGGAAATGTGGTAAATACCACGCATCACGAGAATCAATGTTACAAATCTTCTGAATGTATCCCTTTTTCAAATAATCAATCACAATGCCATCATATGTCTCGGCCATTGCCTTGTCTTTGCAGAGTTTCTTTTCTGTACTACATAGACGACGATATGCCATTTCAAAGCTATCCGGTAGCTTATCAGAAGGCATTTTCCAAGGGATACCTATTTCATACCTGTCATTCTCATGTCTCATTGTATCCTTCACAGAGTCGACAATGGACTCATCCATCTTGTTCAAGATTGGTTTTGACGATGTGAATTGCTCAACTTCCCAGAATTTGTGGAGGATTGAGTTTAACTCTAAATCTACATTCTGAGTGAAATATGTCCCTGATGACATAGTTTTACCTTGTTCTGACACGAGACCTACACAGGTCCAGCCCAGAGGTGTCAACCTGGCTATTGGCTCGCCAGTATCTCCTAGTATCTCCCTATGTGACTGATGCAATTCAGCATAGTCAATGCCAATGAGAATATCGACAACATGTGGCGTGCTAACCTCTGGAAACTGTACGTTTTCCAAATGTTTCCATTTTCCAGCTACTTTGTTCCAATCAACAACTTGCATGTGACCAGTGACTTTTGTTGTGGTCAAAGCAGACAAACTCAAATCTACAGAGCCATCTAAACTTTCCAGACCAAAGTCTACCAACATAGATTCCAGTTTCTCACTCTGTCCATTTAACACATTGACTGAAACAGTTTGTGGCTGACCATCTAGCCCCAATTCAGCAGCTACGTCCTCGTTAAGGTACGTCTGATTACTACCGTCATCCAAAAGAGCATTGACAACGATTCTCTTTGTTCCATGTTTAAGAACAACTGGCACAGTCCTTAAGGAAACAACAGACGACCCTTTCGATTTTCTAGAGGACATTGTCGTAACATTGCCTTGGTTTTCACCAGACAAAGTGTCACCACTACTGTCACATGCATTTTCAGTTTGGAAACGTTCAACATTAGGACTTGTTCTCTTTGTATGAAGAAAACGACTGTGATTTAGCTGGCAGCTATCAATCCCACAAATTGTTTGTTTCTTGCAATTTCTACTCAAGTGATTTTCACCCAAACAACTAAAGCAAAGTCTCAACCTTTTAGCTTGTTCCCACCTGTCAGATACGCTCATTGCCTTGAATTGTGCACATTTGTACAGGTCATGGTTTTGGCCTTTGCACAATTTACAATGATCATTTGTTTCCAATTGTTTGTTGCCAAAGTATGAACCAACTTTTGGAGAACCCATATTGACAGAACCTTTGGCTTTGGATGCTACTCCATGAATAGCTTCCGATGCTACGGTTTGGAATTCTGCTTCTTGCAATACCCATTCTCGTAGAGCTTCGACCGATTCTCGGCGCTGTGTCTCAAATATCCATCTAAGATACTGAGCAACAATGATGTCATTCATTTTTCTGATCAACTGATTGTACAAACAACCATCACCTAATTCCTCAACTTTATCTGAATCTCTCAGATTTACTACAACTATGTCTAGCATGTCAGCGAATCTCTCAAGATCTTTGGCATTACCAATGCGAATTGGTTTGAAGTTATTTACTTCATCTAATTGCAACGATATCTGACGACGTTTGCCGCCATATTTACGTTCCAATCGTTCAAGAGCAATGTCATATGCAGCTGCATTATGCCCTAGTTCCTGAATAACTTTCAATGCTTCCCCAGATACATACTGACGCAATTGTAACAATTTATATTCTGGTGTGGATGGTGCATTATCTACGCATGCCATGAAAGATGCCTTCCATCCTTCATACGATTTAACATCCCCAGAAAATATAGGAATTGAAACACGTTTTAACTGTTTCCACATATCTGTACCTAACGCATAGGAAGCGGTGCGATTTGCGTCGCCACGAGGACCAAAATTCACAGGCGCACGTGGTGTGTTCTTTGGTAAACATTCACCATGAGCGCTGCCAAAAGTTTGGTCGTTTTCAAGTTGTAGTGTTTGTCGTCGTGTTTGGCTAATGTTCAATGGTGTTGGCATTTTCTGTGAGTTTTCATGAGGACTTCCCGTCCGGTCACTTTCGGAATGAAACAACATTGACATTTTACAGGATTGGCTATCAGTGGATTTTACATCCGACCTATTTCGCAGATACAGCTGTGCTCTGTCCTGAATTTCAGTGCCTGTTTCCTCCAGCACACTAATTTCACCTGACAGTTTTGCTACGAATTGTTTATCTTTACTGGCCTCGTAGGCTTCGGACAATTTATTAATTGTTCCAATAGCTTTAAACTGACAGTCACATACTTTATCAATGGCTGCTCTCACGACCCCGCGTGATGGCAGGTCACTATCTAACAAATTTTCCAACGCATTTTTCGCTTTTGTAAATGCAGATTTAACAATTGCTTTCTGTCGTTTTAGACTTTCTATTTTGTTTGTTAAATCCATGTTTAATTCTGTTTTATCCTGGGAAGCTTTACTCCCTGTTTGTGACATGATTTTAACGTAAGTGCAATACTTAATTTGTTGTTAGTCACATAGCAAAATTCACAAATTTTCAATAGCAGTGTTGAACATTGTCAACGGAACATATCTACAAACACCGACTCATTGCACGCAGTATTTTCTTGGTTATAAGACCATTAAACCAACAGAATACTAGTCAAGTGTTCACATCAACGACCGTTAATAAAAACCAAAATTCACGTTAGTGAAATTTACGATCACATAACCACTTTTGTGGATATTAAACAATGAAATACAACCACGCTAGTGGAAATCAAACGATGAAATCTACGATCACATAACCACTTTTGTGGATATCAAACAATGAAATACAACCACGTTAGTGGAAATCAAACAATAAAATACAACCACGCTCTGCTACCATTTTTTGTCCCGAAGGATTTGCTTTTGTTAACAGTGGTTTAGTGAATATCACAGTACTTGCAAAGTTGTCAGTGAATAAAAGACAAGCAAATATAAACTAATAATGATTTAATGATAAACTATGAAATATACAAGGTACGGTATTTTCGGAGCTATTCTAATGTCGAATAACTACCACAATAGTATAGTAGTGTACAAGGATCCGATCT
>JAUTBQ010177565.1:0-11224 GCA_032361185.1 Lepetodrilus ovalis
TCTCTCTCTCTCTCTCTCTCTCTCTCTCTCTCTCTCTCTCTCTCTCTCTCTCTCTCTCTCTCTCTCTCTCATAACATGCATATATGTATTACGATGAATGCAATTTCACTTCGAGAAAGGGATTTGAGTTTGAGTTACGACGGTTCGTTATCGCAACTAGATTACGCGGAAAGCACAACATGATGGTTGTCAGCGTTCAAATCCAGCGTTATGTAATGTGGGAGGTTACATGTCGGTAAAGTCAGTGCCAAGGAACATGATCCAAACAATCTTGTTGAAACATTTTCAAGCGGGTTGTGTAGCCTGGCTCGGTGACTGACGATTCCGGCAAGTGCTTTGATAACATTCACCGTCTGTTACCAGCAAGTCTTCGACGTTCACAAGCTCTTCACAGCAGTCTCGAACCTGATACCAGCTAGTCAGGGCTCCACAAACTGTTTACACCTTCTGCTAGCCGAGTAAACACACACAATGGGTTAGGCAACGAAACGTCCAACAAAAAAACGATACAATCAAATGTTGTGACATGTAACCTTTTCCGGTGGTCCTAAACATATGGCTGCAGGATCTGTTGCTCAGTTTTGTCCGGATCTGGCTCCGTGTGAGATAGCGGAAGCCGTGTGTGTATGGAGGACCGGACCAGACACAATACTTGTATGGCATACACGAGTGGATTCCTCCAGTGACACGAGCGACTCGAGGGCTGCTACGTAAACAGCGTTAACTTTAACCTTTGTGTAACAATACGTCAGTGTCGTTCTGTGGACACGCGTTCTAGTGGCAGTGGTAAACGTGATCTAGTGGCACAGTATTGCAATAAATCTGAAATATTAGCCTAGAGCAGACTCACTGGAGTGTTGTTATTTAATAATGAAATACTTAATGTATTAAACATTTTGCATATTGATAATATCATTCAAATCTTGATTATACAATATTAGGCTAATTGGGATCTAATACAGATAATAATTATGTTTTTAAAATTTAGGAAGACACACTGCTGACACACTACATTTGGTTTGTATCTGACGTTCCTGGTAACTACCACCTAGCCAGGTTTGGTAGACCTACTACCTAGTAGATCTGTCGTGTATATTGATACAATAACGAAACTTAGAATGCGAATCATGCGTGCATGAACTAATCATTCTATCTCGACATCCTAAGACGGCGTATAGAATCTCGACCTTCCAATAAAACAAGATACTTTAACCTCTCTCTGGAGTTATTTCCCTTCCTGTAGGGATCGTTCGTGTTTCAGTTAGTTGCACAAACATACTCAACTCAGCATCTCTCCGCCACTAAACATCGATGCATGGAGATTTATTACACGAATATTACTATTCAATATATCACACCCCATAGTCCATATTAATAACATCTTCACATCGCCTGTTATTTAAGCATTAATTCCGATGGCTTGTTTCATTTTCATTAGCTGTTTTCTGACATAACACTCGATCTGATTGTTCAGACGTACGACTCGATCTCATTGGACATGAAGCTATGTCAGTCGGTTGAAAGATTTAGATTTAGCTTGGCGCTCGTCTATATCTGTTATAACACGATGGTTACATGGTTACATACCGCTACTATCTCTTACTACTTAATATGGAATGCAATAAAATGCACATAGCTCACCCACTGAATTCGCGTTTTAATAACTTATGGAATAAAATGTCGCTCGGGATAATATGATTGTAATAGCCGAATATGAACACGATGTGACTTGTCCTCATAATAACCGGATACAAATACTACTGATGCATCGGAATGTATCGCCTTCAATGACCCCAATCATTGGAACACATCGCATCGATCTGTATGCTATATTGGACGTTACCGCGTAATAACTTCTTGGTCGTAGAAAATCGAACAGTTTAAAGAAATATTCACTTCCACGAACTCGTCCACGGACAGACTTTGGGTCGCTCTGATCAAATTAACGAATACCAGCCTCCGTGATATTGCGGATGTAGGGGCACTTCAGAAAATTAGTTTTCGACTCAAAATATTTTATTTACCAGCTTCTTATTAAAACCACAGATGGCCACGTGTACATCTTCAAGATGTCTATTTTCTTACAAAATGATGAGAACGTTTTTTTTTTAAAATTCCCAATTACTCGTGAAATATCGAGGATGTGCACAACACGAATAAACAGTCACGGTGTAATATCCCTGCGCACATACTTATTGCAGTAATAGATATGTGTGTATTATTTTCAAGTTTTGTTTAAACTTAAATTTCCTTTTAGTAGAACTAATCATGTTTACCTCACTGCAAGGAGCTCTCAAATGACCGAGCTATGGCGGACGTTATCGTGGCCATTTGTCCAAATATTCACGCCGCCTTATTTAAATAAGCTATTTCAAGTGTGACATGAGATGCGTTTGATGTTCGCGGTGTGGTGTAATTCTAGAACCGTGAAGTTCGGGGTCGAATCTCACAGTTCCCGAGGGAGACGTAGAGCGCCACCTGGTCAGTCTAATTAGAGAGATGTTTTGAGAACGATAAACTTTTGAGGGAGAGAGTAAATGAATAATCAGTTAGGGACAAACTTTCGGCCGACTGTTGTGAAGAGTGAAGAGCAGTGCGATGTGTATCTCCCCAACGACCACCCCACCCCCAACCCCAACCCCCTAGAATCTGTCGTCACCAGTATTCGTGCATGTCCGGTCAGTTAATACAGGATGAGGCTGCACATCAACATACCCGGCTGTCTAATTATCACTGTGAATGCGCACGCATCTCATTGTAGAAATCGGCATACCGGTAAACGGCATGAGGTGGGCCAGGAACGTGATAATTTACATGCACGTTTGGTGGGGTGTAGGTGGTGGGTTTTTTGGGGAAGAGGAAGTATGGATCATATGATGGGTAGAAAGCTAACGCTAATTCCATGTAAGTAATATAAGGACAGCTAGGGGTATCCTAACGTCAAACTCAGTAACTTGTGCTTTAACTTTGTGTTTAGTGGAAGAAATTGCCATGGATTTGATTTAGAGGATGAGCTATATAGGGATGAGCTATACAGGGATGAGCTATATAGGGGTGAGCTATACAGGAATGATCTATATAGGGGTGAGCTATACAGAAATGATCTATATAGGGGTGAGCTATACAGGAAGGTTAAACTACAATATTTGCTGTTTGTTGTACTATTACATTTCCTGTGGGAAGCAGTAGGAATACTGGTACATGCATACGTATATGACGGCTGTAGTCTACACATATATACCATATAACCCGCACAACCACCGCACCCCCTACACCTCAAGTTCGACAATTAGTAGAGGGGCGAGGATCACTGAAAGAAAACATTGTTCTTCTGGTGTATTTCTTTCAGCTCGACTTCTCCTGGCATCCTTCTGAGGACTCGCTACCAATGCCTGTAAGCAGGTAAAACAGTGACATCAGCACTGCAGAGATCTCCCAGATACGAGACACCTGTACCTAGTCTAACGAAATATTCCCGCACGCAATGTTATCACAAACGATCGCATAATTTTTTCTTCATTTGTTTTGTCTTTCTTTTAGGTTTTCATCTGTTTTTCTTATCAAGTTGAAACAAAGATTGCTACTGCCAAGCGGTGGATACAATTCTATAATAAATAGGGGAAAAAACATGTACAAGCCCGGAACCTTGCCGCAGTCAACCCATAAATCATTTAGCAACATAACAGCGCATTACCATGGGAAACAACCCGAATAAGTAAAATTTATAAAAAAAAGGTGTTTGGAGACTATCTTACAACGGTCAATCGTTTTGAATGATACTATATTCGTTTCCATGGTAACCACACGACTGACCAGCGCCACGTGGGCAGCAGCTGCTTTGGTCAAGGAAACCTCACAGTAGTCAATCTGAAGTATTCTAAATATTATAAACACGCCGAGATAAACCACGGACCGTGAAATAGGTAAACAAACGTGCCAAAAGGTCACTCTGTTGAAATGTTTCAATTTTGTTCACACCTTGAAACACGATGTTTGACATGGATAACCTGCTTGCTTGCTGAGACCGCCTACCAGAATGATAGACAGATACATTGTTGTTCTTAATGTTGTCGTTGTTGTCGTTATTATCATTATTATTATTATTATTATTATTATTATTATTATTATTGCTGTTGTTGTTGTAACTGTACCCCAGTAATCAACTCAATTATTTAAAATAAATCCACTGTTCATGTTATGTAGTTTCATTCAACACTGAGGATAAAGTTAGTATATTGCATTTATCATTTCTCAGTTAATACTACGACACTGTTAGCGTCCTGTCTTATGAAGAAAAACAAAACACTCCATCCATCACGTTGGCCATTGCGTGAGTAACACCAGGATGTGACAACACTTGATATTGTATGATATGGCTATATGCACGTATTCACTGCTTATTATTGGGGCATACATGAAACTATACACCAGTCGGTCATTATAGAACGTATAAAACCTGTTCATGACAGCCAGCAGTGGAACTGCCAAATGTGACGTTGTTACTACACACAACTGCTAGCGTGGTATCAGTCATCCACGAATCAGATGCCAGTAAGCTGCCAGTAACATCGTAACGGCTTCCACTAAACAAAATACATCTGATCCTCCGGACACAGTCAGAGAACATCGTTCAGAACTCCTCAAAGGGACATCACAAGAAACTTAACACCCCCACAATTCGCCGATTATATTTACGACTACCTTCCATGCGCATGCGTAATCCTACGTCCAGAGGACACTATCCTGGACTAATCACACCACCGGCAATGGACAAAGCCGCGTACAAAATAGTCCTTTGATGGGAGGCAGGTATACGCAATGATTATTCTGTCCAGTCGTCTCGGTTACCCACTTAAAGTAGGAAAACATTAGACTGTTGTCACTTCTTTTGTCTCCGATAACCAACCAACTCCAATCGGGTCCCTCAAACTGTTAACTTGAGAAGGCATTACAGGATGGTCTACCTTTAATGAATCCCACTGCATGGCATATTGTCGACTTTGTTCGTCTATGTACATATTAAGATGATAATTAAAGTGGTATGTTATTTCATGCCAGATCTTATTAACAGAACACTGTAAACGTACACAAATATACACCCTGTGTTGTAAAGTAGCTACGAATAGCCTAGGAACACGCACTATACAATGTCTAAATATGATTAAACGTAGTTTAATTTCCGATATGTCACCGGCACAAACACTCCAAACTTTGTTTCCTTAGACCTAGGTGTTAAAGCTCAGCGGACATGAAGCAAGATTTAACTTTACTAAAATTCCATATTATTCGATAGTTTTGTAGTTTTAAAATTAATTTACTACCAAGGCCATAATTCACAAAGATTCAATTGGAATTCCGACATACTCAGATTTATGCCATTCAAGTAAATCAACAGCGGACACACAAAATCACATCTGAACTCGCCAAAATTTCCGAGACCCCTTTCCGTTTTGCTTTAAAGGCGGCAACATCAAAGAGTTCCTACCTGTCACAGGTAAGGGGTAGATTTATAGTAGGTCTACACGCTAACAGTACGCTGATTAACGTCGACTCGACTTATTTATGATTTCCAAACACCCAGCGTTCTTCGGGCGCCCGGGTATCGTGTATAAGACAGGACGGAAAATGTGGATTGTCTTCTTAAAGCAATAATTAGAAATGTTTGATATCCTTGAACCGAGTACTTCAAGGACAAGTACGCAGAACACTTCACCTAATGGCGCATCCGCCATCTAAATCATGGATTATTCGCCGAGATTGATATTCAATTTCACACATATTTGGTAACAATGTATCGTGAACGTCCTAAATTAGTGTTTATACGACTTAATGTCGTTATATATCATTAAAACAATTGGAACCAGCAATAGTTATCGTGCAATACGTAGTGCATCGATGACATGGTCTTTGTCGTTACGAAAGCAATGATATACGGAAGCCACGTGAATCATGAACTTTGCATTCACACGTATCAAATTTAGTTAAAAGCGATCGTCATCGTATGTGATTGCATGCTCTTTATAGCAAATCATTTGAACATAGCAATGACAAGATGACAAGTTAAGTATTTGTTTGAATAAATGCACCAATTCACCGTCCTTCTCAGATTGTATTTTGGGAAGCACAACATGAGTGTCGTGTATATTAAGGGCTGGTATCATCGCATTAGACTAGTCACTACGGTGAATGTGACGTCAATGACAACCAATTTCTACTATTATATACTCAACACAATCAATTAAGAGCCAGTAGATAATTTGTGGGGAAGCCATCTACCAACTTTGGAACTTGACTTTAGGCATCTACATGGAATTGCTTCTTCCAGTACGTCTACAGGTTCGTGATCAGGTTACCTGGAGGATGTAGACAGTCGCAACGTCTTCGTTGTTAAGATAATATGAAGCTTATTTTGTTAAATACAGCTACTGACACTTAATTAATCTTGTTGAGTAGGTCTATATATATGATGAATTACCAGCCTATTCCATTGCGCTACCGCTCTCAACTGATACATACGGAAATAACTCATTCATATGAGTAGCGCTTAAGGCACTTCTTCAAACATAGATAAGCCTATAGTGAGAGCATAACGGTAAAAGTGGAATATAAAATACATAACCGGCGTATCGTAATACCCTTAACGTCAGTATGTGACACAATGATTGTTGCTGTAAAGCGTGTGAGTCTGAACAACAGGTAGTAGCCTTCACTTCAAGTACAATCTGGGAAGCAAATAACGTGCTGTATGACAGAGGGTTCGGACGGAGGACGGCCTGCCAGCTCATCTCTTTCATGAAGAAGGCCAACATAGCATTACGAGATCACGAGGCGAAAACATTATACGGCAAAATTGTTACAGATGAGGCTGTTTGAGTTGATAACGATGCCAGTGCTGTTCAAGGTAATTACGAACGTATTCTCACAGTCTATGGTTGTCATCTGGACACGTGACATCAAGAGCTCATCACCACGCAACGTACGTCATAACGTAGAGTGTAAAATATATGGCTCTGTCAAATCACCATACTTTTCAACTCCTTCTCGTCGGACAACTAACTAAGGAAGAAGTACGCTAAACGGGTTTCTGCTCTAATCATAAAGATGTCATAACGAAGCCGTGTAATAAGCTGAAGGAATAATCAGTGGGATAGAAGCATACTTATACAGCATGCAGTACTCGCAGTATGATTAGAACGGCATGCAGTACTCGCAGTATGATTAGAACGGCTGCCAGTAGAGATCTCCGTGTTTGTATGAAGCAGGGAAGTGGCCATGCTCTCCTGACAGCGAGAACACAACAGTCTGTGTTACATATAGTACAGACTGATGTGCTATCGCTGTCAGGAGAGCATGGCTTTTGGGATAAGCACTATGTATTATGCTCGCTTATCCCAAATGCAGGATACTGACGATATAAAAAAAAACTCTCGGGTAATATTCTCTATAAACTCTAATAAACTTTTTTCCCCTAATTTTAAATTTCTATATTTTTAATAACCCCCAAATCCCCAAAATATTAATATATTTCAAAATATAATTACATGAAAGACATATATTACATTTATTATTGAGACTACTTACGCTTAATTTGTGTGTAAGAATTATAATACTAAACTCGTGTCCGTTAGATACCATTTGTTTTCAAACGTGTCTATCTCCTTTACGCTCGTTAGATACGAATTGAAAACAACTCGTTGTAAGATAAATGGTATCTAACGGGCACATGCTTAGTATTATTCATATTACCACAGACTGCGGGCACAGTGAGGTTAAACCGTATAGTGTTTCGTATATTTCTGAAGCAATATGTAGACTAATATGTCTAAACATTATTATTAAATTTCCAAAAATAGTCCATGCCAAGACGATCGTAATATGCCTCTAATGAGATTGGACATAAAACACTGCACTTACGTTGAGCTTCATTCTTTGTGGCAGAATCAGCCACGGTGTTTTTTAGATCTGAAATTGTTTTCTTTAATTCAGTTTGCGTTTGTGTCTGTTCGTTATAGTACGTATCGACTTTCCCAGCTGTAAGTAAACATTATTATTGCCTATATATTTTGCTATTGTTTGTGAAGCATGACTCATGACATAAATAGATAATAAAATATAAATTAGCACGCTCGTTGGTGTGACATATTGATTTGACGACACTCGTTCCTCCAAAGTAGATATTTTGCTCGCTCTCGCTCGGAAAATATCAACTTTGAAGGAACTCGTGTCGTCAAATCAATATGTCACACTAGCTCGTGTATTAATCTCTATTTATACCTCTATTATTACTAGCAGTATTAGAATGAGATGTTGCCATCATTGCAAAGTGTATGTAAACAATTCATCATGCAAAATCATTCAAAATCTTAAGCAACTTTTATTTTACAACAGAGCTAAATGGTAGGCTCTGATTCAGTTAATAACGTCAGGTATCTATGGTTATGTTCTGTGGCATTATTTGTAGTAGTATCAATCAAAGGATGCACACCCTTGTTATCGAGGATGTAATATACCCATGTACCTAATAATTACTGAAACATTCTTACTAATGTTCTTTATTTGCCACTGCATTTCCTGGTCAAGAGTTCTCATTTTGTCTTCCAGGTCAGCTATCGATTTCCTGTGTCGATATATAGACGAGATTTTGGAAAAGTTTATATTTCTCTGGAACTGTGTTGTTACATCTATCAGGCCCAGCGCCAACAGGATTAGTATCCAGATCATTCCTGTAAAACAATGGACACTGCTGGGGTTTAATGAAATGGTCGTACTGTAGCAAGAAATTATGTAAATTTCGATTTATGCCTGGAAGAGCATACACGTATATTATTACAGCCAGAAGTGAATTATACATTGTCACGAGTTGAAAATTCGAACTGTAAAATTGGAATCCATTATGGACAATGTGGTCGATACTAAAATTGAATGTCCATAATGTTGCGACTTATAAACACATACCCGACGTCAGGTCTTTGATTATTCAAAACACAAAATTTTGATCAAATAAAATAAGTTTACCAGTATATAAAGGCATAATATCACATATAGTTATGCTTGTTTTACACTAGTTCTTACCAATAACTGCAAAGTACATTCACTTGGCATGCATACAATCATGTTTGTACTTCCAAAAAGTTTCCACCGCTGTGTGGTTCACAAATCTCCGCTCCCACCCTCCGATAGACAACCCGCCTCTGTATCCATAAATACAAGGGAGATAACTCTCATTCCTATTCGCTTTCCTTCTTAGAATATTGATACATCCCGGACAAGATACATAGCCGCACGATCCCTTATTTATCATAAAATAGTATTAATCATATTCTAGAATATCCCGGAACGTACCGTACTTGTCTGCCACTCGAAATGGCTGATATGCTGTCTTCTGTAACGGTCTCCAAAAAGTAGGCCCGGTGTTGGTAGGAATAGCTTCATATATAGCAAACCTATTCTGATGTCATTTGATATGATATACCTTTTTATTTGTTCTGCAAACAAAGCATACGCACTGAATTGAATTTTAGAAATGTGCGAAAACCATGCGATCGGGGTGACCATCACAGGAAACGTTATCTATGTTCTAGATTCAATACCAGTCCGGTTGAAAATAAAAAATCACAATGTTAATTTGCACGCGAAACGAAAAAGAAACCACCATCTACTGATCTACTCAGGAACTATATTGTTAAGAGTTTTCGGGATGGTGCCAATCATTGCTAATAACAGTGGGAAACACACACACACACACACACACACATGCCGGTTGATGTAGAACTATTCCAAATGGATTATTTTGCCCATTAAATGTGGGTATAGATCATACTTTTTGTTGGATGCCATTTTGGAAAACGCCGGAAATGGATAGTGCAACCCAACTTCTTTCTTGGTAACATGTAAATTATCGATGAGGATGGACTTAAAATACACTTTATACATGCATGCCAGTCATTGCCTATATGAGAAATCTTCCCACTGTGACGTAAAGCATTCATTCATGCATTCATGTGTATAAGCAACTAACAAAACGATGTGATTAATTTGCTCAATCGCTATAACTGTCTCCACATATGTATCGTATTTTCCTCTTGGAACCGTGTTCAGTATGTTGTTATAACCTGGTCACCTATGTTTCTTAATGAAAAACAAAACAAAACAAAGTTAAACTAAAACCAAGGACATCCCTCAAGTTTCCACATATTGTATTCAAAGTGAAATGGATAGGCCGAAAGTAATTACCACTTCAATGTAAACCCCAAGAGAAAAAGAACAGATGGGGAGAGGAGAGAGAGAGAAGAATGTACATCCCTTCATATTCAAATTGTGAACATACTTCATTCCCTGTCATGATGTGCATACTCCGAGAGGTTTACTGTATGAAAATTGCACACTCGTGCTATCTGATCATGTCAGCTTGCATTCTTCATAACTTGTGCATTCTTTCTGGAGATGACTTTATTCATTGTTGTGAACAAGTGCCAGTTAATCCTGTCAACCCTGCAATGCATGCTGCAGTCCAACCTCATGCTAACGCCGCCACTATGAAGCGTAATCGACTAGTGGAACTGTTGCAGAACTTGCGTACATAACTTACTATCATAGGCTATCATTGGACCCAGTAAACTTGTATCCCAGCCATTTGAATGTCAAGTTTAGAAAATATATATAGAGTCAGCAGGGCAATTCCATGCCAAATCACCTAAAATATTGGACTTTGTACACCAACCCCCCTCAGATTTTGCCGAAAAGATTACATAAAATACTATAGGGTGTTTAATAGAGAAATCCAAAATTTTATGTCTTTTCGGGGTATAGTTTTGGAAATATCGCAATTTGAATATAGGGCCTATCACGCTTTTTCTGGATCCGCGACGCACGATTAATATTTTGGAGCGTTTCTGGGCATTCATAACCTAGAATGCAATCTATAAGGCATTTAATATTTTTACCAGAAGTAGTTCGCATATGTATCTTTGAGTGGGAGGAGTTTCATTAACTTCATCAACTGGCTACATGGTCAACCATTCACCCGAAGATGTGAGTAGAAATGCCATTCTTTCACCCAAGACCATTTTTAGACCTTCACCAAATATTTATTTAACCACAAAATGAGCCATAATTGCTTCTACCTACAGTCCATGTCTCATAGAAAGGGAATATACTGCTACTAGCACTTTATCAGAACTGTCCTTGGTCAGGCAAGGCCTTAAAAATGGGAAAATGTAAACAA
>JAUTBQ010177576.1:0-11224 GCA_032361185.1 Lepetodrilus ovalis
TCTCTATATGAATGTACGTTCTGCATACCAACATTTAAATACAGTGTCCCCTCAAAATAACACTGTTCGGTACACAGTGGATTCGGATATAAGGCGGGGTCAGACGTGGATCCCATTTTTATTATTTTTATTTACCTGTACTGTCGTATAAGGCGGGTACTATAAAGCGGGGGATATGTCATGGACCCCAACTTCAGCGCTATATCGAGGGGACACTACTGATTACAACTTACAGGTGATGTAATATCTTTGATGATAGTGATATATAATATTTATTTCATTTTTTAAGGACATGTACTAGTATAAATTCAATAATGCATAGGGACAATATATAAATATCAAATGTCTGATTTGGCTAAAACCTGTTACATCGCTCGTACTGTACAAAGTGAGAGGTTTGGTGTTGTTTTTACATAGAACCAATTCTATTGTGGTTGTGGGTTGGGTGGTCATGTGGACTCGTGGTAGGGTAATCTGCATTGCATGGTGACACCAAAGTAATTATTGTTTACCCAAACACTATAATTCCTAAACACATGCAATACATACTGTTAAAAAATAAATGTGTATCCATTTCTACCACTTTGAAGACTTAATAATGGAAATTTTATTGTTTATGAGCATGCCGATCTTGTGATGCCAATCACAGATTACCATTGAACAGAAACTTACTTGTTGTATATGGAATAAAGTATATTGAAATAATTCTGACAAATACTTTTTAGAGGGTGGAGAATCAGCTAACAACCAAAAAAATCTTATCAAACATGATTAGTAAAGTGCATTGCATGTTTCGCCAAACCCGAAATAAGCTGCGAAAAACTGGTATGTGGGGGTAATGTTAACTGCCAATAGAGCCAGACAGCTGTCCAATGCTTCATCACAATGAAGGAATTGTGTCAACCTTGTCTGTGATATTAGGTCAGTGTAATGTTCCGGTCACAGATTTGTCCAGATGCCATCCACATCTTGATGATATTGAGGGCTGTTTTTGATTGAAAGTGTTGATGTGCCGAGAAGACGTCATTTTGACACCAATGTTTCTCTCGGTGGCCATGACACTAGAATGTTCGTAGTCATCGAGGAAAATCTGATGGATGTTCGATGATGTCATGCCATTCCATTGGTGTCATGAGGTGCTAAAATACAATTGCTCACATGTCACACACGTTGTCACACATTGCTCACATATGTCATCACACGTTGCACAAGGGGCAGATGGTAGCAGTTGTAGAACGGTTGGGCTTCTCAGCCAAAGGTCCCGAGTTCAAATCCCACCCTGGGGATGTGGGGGCCAGCATCAATGTTTGCAGAAGTTACATTTCTGACGCGATATTGATAGGATGCCCTGTCTGTAGAGTGGCTATACTGTTATCATGCTTGGTCTGTCGGTACCCTAAAAATAAAAAATTTAACCAGGCAACACAATTTTTGAAAACAATTTCTCTGGATATTTATCCAATCAAATATGTTTGGAATGAAACTGACTGGTTGTCATCAAAACGAGTTCATGATCTTGACCCAATAATGGCAGATCTTAGTCTAGATCTAAACGAACATCCACCAAGTGCTGTACAACCATACTTCCTCAACTTGGTGGTCATTTCTTAACACACATCTCATAGAGGTGTAATTACTGTACCACAGACTTGTCCTCTGCTAGCTTCATCATTATCATTGCTCTATTGGGCATCTAGAGTTGACACTGGCATTAAAACGGTTAATGACATTTTAAGATGCTCCAATAATTCATGAATCTATGACAATTAATTGGTGAACATTGTTAGACTTTTTTTCCAATCATGTTATTACTTCACTTAACAAATTATCACTTAGTTTAGACATATTTTATTCGTAATGGAATAGGATTGGGTACAAGATATGCCAAAACCCTGCAAATTTATCATTTTCCATATTCATTAAAAGCAAGTAAACTTCTTTTTTTTTCAAATATGTATTTCTGTATATTAATCATTTCCATATCTGACACCCACTCAATCTGCTTTTTACATTATATACAACACAATCTCTATATCTTTCTTCACCTGGCACCATGTGTATATATAAGTTGTAGTAAACCTTTTTCACAGTATGATTACATTTTTACAAATCTAGACGAGATAGAAAGCATGGCCTTTGGGCAATTGGCTAAATGCTCCATACGAATGTTTGCCACTGCTACATGTTTCGTGTCCATTTGGCAGGTCTCATTGGTCAGTGACGTATGTGAATGGGTGTATCTGAACATTATCCTTCAAGTTGTTTACTGTAAAAACAGGCCCTATCTCTTTAACAACATTATCAGATGTGGACAGATCATCACCTCATCTAATGACCTTTTGAATCATGTACAAGTGGATACCTCTCTAAGTTAGCCTCGTTAATGGCACAGAAACTTACATTTGAACTTGTAAAATATCTCTTTCTTTTCTTTTTATCATTTGTTGATATGTCCAAACATTGATAATATTTCATTTTTTTCAATTTTTTCTTAATTGAGATTTTTCTTGGCAGTAAGGTCATGGTGTATGGGTGAAATATTTCTGCTGTGACGTAAAACTATCACTCGCACATTCTTGGACATATAAACAAGTTCGATATTTCCAATGCCTTCATTTGTAGAATGATATGACTTACATTCTTCAAAGTTTGTAAAATAACAAATTCTGTTGTTTCCTTGAATTCATTTCTGTAATTTTCGAACGTGATTTCAGTAGTTTTTGTAAACTATATTAAGCAAGAACAATAAAATCAATATTCAAGTCAAAAAGCTTTTCTTTATAGATGTAGATGTTTGGAAAATGGTCAATTATCGTTCTCGCCATTCCGTCTTCATTTGTTGCTTTAGCTATTATCAGTAATGTATTTTATTACTTTGGGATCTAATCGCTTTCATCTGTTAATGATTTTCGACCTCAGAGGTAATACGTTTCCTCTGAACCATGTCGCCATAACAACCTGATGTTGCCATACATATATTCCTGGAATGGGATATTAATTAGGAATCATTATTCCTCAAGCTGTATGTCACCAAATCTTTCTATGTGCGATGTTGCTTCAGTTTTGTGTTTAATATAGCAATAAATAAATAACTGAGGGATTGTGTTTCCTGTAGCTGTAAGCGTGTTTCCGAAACGGAGCAAGGGAGCGGAATTAACCATCACTGGCTGACAGGAAGTTGAGGACAACATGTTTACGGATGCTTCTCAGAGACGCCAGTTACATTTGCTGGGGAGAATCGAGAGTGCTTCTTTTGACAAGAGTAACAAGTGTGGATGTTTTGTTGATGACAGTAACAAAGGGGAATGTTTTGTTGATGACAGTCACAAGAAAAGCTGTTTTTGTTGATGATTGTAACAAGCAGGACTATTTATTTTGATGACAGTAACAAAGGGGGATGTTTTCTTGATGACTAGCAAGCAGGACTGTTTTGTTGACGACGGTAACAAAGGGGGATGTTTTGTTGATGACTGTAGCAACACGACTAATTTGTTGATGACAGTAACAAAGGGGATGTTTTCTTGATAACTATAGCAAGCAGGACTATTTTGTTGATGACAGTAACAAAGGAGGATGTTTTCTTGATGACTATAGCAAGCAGAACTATTTTGTTGACGACGGTAACAAAGGGGGATGTTTTCTTGATGACAATTGCAAGCAGGACTATTTTGTTGACAACAGTAACAAAGGGGGGATGTTTTGTTGAATGTGGTCCTTGAGGAAGGTCACAGGAAAGTCACAGGAAAGTGGTCCTGTAAGGAACGGGTCTAGCACATCTGAGGTGCTGCTTGTGAACGGTTTGGATGCTTCCTGTTCTGGACAATCAGCTTTAATGAACTAATGTGTCTTGTGATTAGCTTGACTAGTGGACAGATTGGGGGTGGTGACCAGCTTTGAACTCTGGTTACACCAGTGACATCCAAGATTGCTGCTGTTGTCATCATTTAACATTGTTGATACATTGTTGATGCTGATGGAATTATTTCTAACTCCACACGTCATGATTGAATTTATGTAAAGAAGACTACATCCAATGTTCTTGAAAAGTTTCAATAAGCCAGATTGAAGTTTTGAATATGTGCAGAATATGCATGTGCATGTCAAAAGTGCAAGCAGATGTAGTATAATATTATGTTATTAAAATTCTTATCACAGCCACCCAAATGCTTCACACATAATACAAAATAGATGATAAGCGTGCACTATTAGTGCTACAGCACTACAGACAACTGTTGTTCATTGGCTTTCACTGTTGACACGTGCACATATACTCGAAACTCCAAGCTACATTATTGTAAGCATTCTTTTATCATTGTTAATCACTGACTTGGGCTTTTCTTTTCGTAGTTTTCTTTTTCTCTTTTTTTAGAAATAAATAGAGGAAATTTCGGTACAAAACTACGCATTCTGCTTACTTACCATGAATAGTTTAGGATATATTCTATTAATGAAAATGTTGCATAAATATTTGAGTGATATTGATTAATATTGCAAAAGTGGGAATTTTCATCCCAAATGACTGATAAAAGCAATGGTAAAAGCAATGGCATTTAGTTTCAGTAGTATTGTATAATATTGTTAACAGCAATATATGACTAATTTATTAACACTGATTATCATTGGTAGCATTTCAAAAGTGTTGTGTCATAATTAAATCAATTTTTAGATATGACAGTTTTATTATTATACAATTAAAACTTGGAAAGAAATATCTGGTTTTGTTTGTGCCTTTGCTAATGAATTCGGCTGTTGAGCTGCTTTTGAGATTTGTTTTCACTTCTGTTATGGCTGGTCAGCTTATTGCAGGCAGAAACCCGCAACATTTGCATGAATATTGCAGTAAACCTGCGAGCATCAGCTGGTACAGATGTTCAGCTCCTATCACGAACGAGTCAGAAAGGTAACTTTCGTGAACATTGATGCCGGGCTCCCGGAGCCTTTGGCCACGAAGTCTAAACAGTCTACCGTTGTGCTACCACCCGCCCAATTATCTAGTTAGTATAGATCTAGTCAATTAGTAATTTTGGTTAATTATTTATAGGTTTTCATACATATGGGGGAAAATTCACGCTGCAACGTAAAGCACTAATTCAATCAATCATAGCTATAATAGTTTCTTATGTAGTCTTGTCAAATTACTTTCTCTCATTTTAAATATATGTAATAATAATAATAATATAAATAGCAATAATAACCATTATTACAACAACAGTAACAATAGGAATGGTAATAATAACAATAATGATAATAAAAATAAGAACAATGCTAATATTATTAACTCAAAGGTTGTCAAATAATAATAATAATAATACTATTAATAAAAATATTTTCAAGAAATAATTATGATAATAGCAATACAAAGTAATAATAATAATAATAATAATAGTAATAATAATAATAATAATAATAACAACAGTAATAATAATAATGATAGTAATAATAATAATAATAATGATAAACCAACAATGATAGCAGAAACAATAATAATACTATTATTAATATTAATATTGATATTAATAGCAATATTTAAACATAATAATGAATAGTAATAATAGCAATATTAATGTAAAAATATAATTTTTAAATAATACTAATAATAACTAATAATATTATTATAATATTATGATAAGTATGTTCAAAGTGCTACATTATGGGTATGTCTTTTTCTCATGGGGACAGATGATGTTGGTCTTTCCAAACCTTTGTAGAAACCCATGGGACAGCCAATATGCTTAGGGACAGCCGATATGCTTCATGAATCAATCTGTTTTCCAGTAATCACAGTCAGTTTTACGACTGGACAAGTGCTGGCTCCTCTACATCACATATCACACCGGCAGTACGCGTTGATGGACATTATGGAAATTATGGTCAGAGAACTGCCAGTTGAACGGCTGTCCACCATATAAGGTTCCAAATTAATTGCCCCACAGGGACTACCTCCCCTTGCAAGCAGACCCCAATATAGCACCACAGTATTGGAGAATACATGATTCCCTACTTTACGGCCCAAGTTCGGAAAAGTGGAATCTTGAAGGTGTTATGGTCAGTTTGTCTTTGTTAGTGTCTTGTGATGTAGTTAGATTGGGTTGTGATGATGTCTTTCTCAAAGACATTTGGGAAGTATTTTGATTATTTTTATTTTACATTTAAAATTGATAGTAAAAGAAAATTGTAAAAATCATCTTTAGAATGAAAGCCTATCTTTGACAAGGACTGATGTTTTAGATACTGATTCTGTGTAGTTTCCTAACAGCCATCATGTATCCCCAACCAGCGCTGGTAGATCTTACCATGATATTACTATCAGTAATAACTAACCTACAACATCAGAACCATCACCATCAGATTATACCAGATAATACATCCTTGGTCTGTCAATACCCGTCGATGCTCGGAGCTTAACTACGACATTCAGTGCTACCTTTCTCTGCTCCTGCCCTAATATGACAAGTCATGATTTCAGTGATGAATCTTGAAAGTGGGTCTAAACCCAAATTCAAATCAAGAAAAAAATCCAATTATATACTACAAGAAATGTTGTAAAACTACAAATCAATCAGTTATCATAACACTTCATTATCTTAGCTTCTCACCCACACCAAGCAGACCAAACAATAACGAAAATGCCCTAGTGTGAGACAGTGAATCGTTGCAAGAAATCATTAAAAAAATCTTTATCCATAAAAGCACATGGAAAATTGCATTAAAAAATAATAACTCAAATAGTTGAGTTACTGAATTTGACGGCTATGATTTTTAAGATAATGTATGGTTTGTTTCTGGTGTATTTATATCTATTTCCTTCGTGGGTCACAAATTGGGTGGCATAGCATGGCTTCTTTGCCTTGTAATCTACTGTCTAGGTACGGTTACTGTGAGAGTGTACAGCCTGCGAGGTGATGGAGTTCCTGTGATAGACTGATGTCCACATGTACGTCCAGAGTTTACCCTGGTCAGTCTAGGAAGTCTGTGGCGTCTACGATACCTAGGAAGGGGGAAATATTTGAAAGACAAGGATTGTAAAATCAGCGCTAACTCAAGTGGTTGAAATGGCATATGGGTGAAATATTCCTACTGCATTAACTCTATTAGTAATTGCTCAATGTCTATTACTTCATCTATTGATTGTATTTATGCAAGTTTATTGTGCATTGAAACTGATGTTTAGTTTGAACAACACACGGTTATATAATACAAAAAGTCACCATACCCCGAGATTACAAAACATGAGTATGATTTGTGAACAAAACACGAGCTGAGCAGAAGTTTGTACTAAAACATATTTTGCTCATCTCAGGGAAGTGGTAGAAACAATACTGAGAAGCAAAAGAATGATTGTGAAGCAACTACATGGAAATTATCTGTAATGATAAACTGTGACTCTTTAAGCAGTGTTGATATTATAAATAGATTGGCTGAATATCTAGTCAATGTTATATAGCCCAAGTGACGAGAATATGTACCTCATCAATATTACATGTACATGTATAAAGATTTTTTAAAATAAAATATCCTTTTAGAGATTATTAATTAATATGATTTTTTTTAGGCGTTGGGGTTTAAATATGATTTTTTAGGTGGTTGGGGTTTAAAATTGACATTAATAGTAATTGGAATTCACAGAAATAGACTCTGAACACATTGGGATACATAATGATGAAGTATTTTAGAATTGACATGAAATCTGATAAAATATTATAATGAAATCTTTCTTCCAAATATTAACGTGTTCAGTTGTTGACATCCTTCTACTACCTGCTTCTGTAGCTAATCGGCAATGCTCAGTATTCAAGGTTTTCACTTCAAGTGAACAGGTTATTGTGAGGTTCAGGGATCTTGTCAGAAGATATTCCCATCAACCGTAGAAGAGGCCATAGATTTGTCGGAGTTCACTCACATTCTAATCAATATACGGGTTTCTCCTAGTCCAACACCTCATTGCGCTTTCTCGTCCTGTCGAATACCTCGTTTCTTGTCCTGTCGAATAACTCGTTTCTCGTCCGTCTATGTTCACGAGATATCAATGAAAGCTAGATGGAGTTCCCAAACTGCTTGTCCTAAATGTCAAAACTTTCATGTTTGACACGTTAAACTATGGCATCGTTAGTTTGTACCGGTCTGTGTCTCGTCAACTGGTCCGTGCATGTTACCTGACTTTCTCATGCAAGTCTCGTTCTCAGGCCTGTGTTAGCCGTGTCAATCAAACATAGGTAGCTTGATGATTGGTATTCTATGGTGTAAGTGATTCGGAACACAAAGTCAGCCTCGCTCCCCCGCTATTGAGATATTGATTAGTATTACTGGACGCACTCTTTAGCCAATCAGCTGAGGCTCTCAAACTCCAAACATCATCTTCCCTACTGATTCCTCTAATCTCTAATCAAATTTCACCATCGGGCAAAGTTTTCGCAAGAAGCGCTAGAGCCTAAGCCGACAGTGCCTCGCGATCCCATTGGTCGGAACGGTCGCCTGGAACATGCTTGGACTTGGCCACTCTCTCTCGCTCGTTCTGTGACCAAGCCGTTCCAGGTGGTGATATACCAATAAGACACTGGGCCCCGAATATGTATGCCTGCTAATTAACTTCTGTCAAAGTACATGTATTAAGTGAGGCTAACCCTGACTGCAGATCTGTTGCTCAGCAGACGGACAATTTATACACCTGTGTGGCAGACGGTCATCATTAACTTCGCGGCTGCTTTTGTAGTGGATCACAGTTATTGGAAGTCTGCTACAGAGGAGATTATTTGTGAATGAGAGATTGCTCAAAGGCAATTTGCTTGCTTTATCAGTTTTATTGAACTTTTATTCTTTTGCAAACCGGCAATTCATAATCTTGTCATTTGATCGTTGCAGTCATGCAGTGAACTTTTTTTTCTCTCCAGTGACTCAGTTTGAAGGCGGAACTGTTTTGTTTCTGAGATAAGTTGGACAGTAATTTCTTTTAGGACATATTGTTTTGGAATTTCTTTTTGAGATTGTGTCAAAACAAAAACGAGCAAGAGTATAACTTTTCCTTCTTGTGAATTTTTTTATTTGACTTCTATATTTCTTCTCGAGGACTTTGATCCAGTGTTAGGATTCACTGCCGAGATCGTGTTAGCAGATTTTGAAACCCTTGGCCCAATTCTTCCTACAAGTCTTGTTTGTAGAGAGACAAGAAAATTGAATAATTTCCTGCGATTTTAGATGAGCAAACTTTGCGACTTTTGTTGCGTGGATTGTGTCGGTGTCGTGGTTCTGGGTCTGACTGTGTATCAGTCCACGGACTGAAGGGACTGAAGGGACTGAAGGGACACTGCCGTGGTGACACCGTATTGATCTCCATCATTGTCTCGGTTTCCCACCGACACCGAGCTGGACAAATCTTTTGCCGAGGTGTCTAAAACAAGCTTCACATGGGATGGCTTTAGTTGGATGATGTCCTCGTACCTGCGGCATCAAACCGATACATCAGTGGCGGCATCAAACCGATACATCAGTGGCGTGAAAGGACACTTTGCTGGACAAACATCTGGGCTTGTTCTGCCCCCTTGAGGTGAGTTAATGGAGCATCACTTTTATTGACATCTGCTTGGAGATTTGGATGAGCAGACAGAATAGCTTCACTCAGTAGTTAATTAGCAGATAGTCGCTGCTGTGTTTATGGAAGCCACTTTTCTCACTAACTTGTAAACAAACCTCTGCTGTTAGATGGTGACATGCCCCTGCCATTGCTGGGTTGTTCTCATCTTTCTAATTTGCACATTGATATTATACGCAGATGCTACATAGTAAACCTGAACTCATGAATCTGCTGAATATCTCTTTAGATGTTCCCTTCCTGCTGCCACATGTTTTATGAAAGCAATCTAAATTAGACGGATTCTTCAACCCTTAAGTTGTCTTCCCTGTTATTATTTGAATGGAGCGAGTGGTAGTGCAATGGTAGAACGTTTGACAAAAAGTTGAAAGAACGAAATAACTTCTATGACTTCCAGCCATGAAATAGAATTCTTAGCAGACTACTGCATACGGATGTATGGAATAATGGAGGCTGTGATAGCTGGATAGGTTGTGTGTTTGATTACAAATGTGATAGTCTGAATTTGTATCTCTTTGATAGATTATGGATATCTTCTCTGAGATATTAGTTAGTTTTACATGTGTGGAATATTCACCTGAAATTTTGTCTAATAAGCAACGTACAGTTAGAATCGCTGGTTCATCAAAACCTGACATACTACCCATTGTACCCCCAACTCGCTCACTCACTCACACACTCACACACTCACTCACACACTCACTCACTCACTCACTCACTCACTCACCCACCTGGCATTGATTGATACAAATAATATCTTAGGACTGCCACACAGTTTATCTTTGTAGGAAGAATTATGTCAATTACTATGCTGAGCTTGTCATGCTACAATAGCATGTACATTAATTACCGCAGACCAGTGAAATAATGACAGCATAGATGAAAACAGTGTATAGGAATTGACAGACCTGGACCACTGATCATCGCTCAGTCAGGTCGCCACTTCCTGTGCATGGATATCACTTACGCGAGGTTTTACTTTTAGTTTGCACTCTTTGCTTGCCAGAGTGAAATACTGTGTTGTGTTACTATGTATGGCATTAAAGCGACACTTCTGATCAGCTATTACAATAGAAACATCACTGCTTTGTCTCTGTACATCTGTTAAATGGTTTGTTAAAGGGCCGTAGTCATGGACCTGTGTGTTTGCTATTTTGATACATAGCTAGAAATTGTGTAAATGTAGCAAATTGAAATATTTTGACAACTACTTCTTTTCAGTTTAGTTCTGGCAATAGATCATAGAACCTTATTTTACACTCTTGATGATCATGTCAGTATTTTACTGATGAAATATTGAGTAATAAGATAGTTTTAATAAAGTCTCTATAACACTAGATTGTGAGAGTTGTACATTTTGATTGCACACAGCATTGAGATCTGTGTACAACTTTCCAGTCCTTGTCGCTCATGTTACTCATGTTGCTTATGTTATCAGGGTAAACGCTAGAGCATTATCTTATCTATTATCTGACGATAATGAATATTCTTTGTATTTGTACAGTGACCAGTACTGTTTACTTCATTAGCTGCCTTGATCAAAGGACAGTGTCAGGGCTCGACTTTTTGAGGCACCTGTCCTTGTGCCCTATCGGACATGCAACTGTAGGTAAAAGGCTTGTTAATCTGGGCTAATTC
>JAUTBQ010177587.1:0-24968 GCA_032361185.1 Lepetodrilus ovalis
GGTCCACATCTGACCCAGCCTTATATCCGAATCCGCTCTGTATCAAACAGCCTTATATCGAGGGGGCACTGTATCTGATAAAATAGCATGAAAAATGCATCTGGACCAATCTCAACACCAGGCATTTTCATTTTGTTGTTATTGCAATTTTACCAGACATGTAAGGTTGTCAGAGGTGAATAAATACAATTCAACATCAACATCAAACGTATTGGGCATAGGTCACCACACCAAGCAATATTCTAGACTTTCAAAACATGGGATTGATTGCTTCTAGAATATCAGGACGAGACTGACCAAAATTAGTATCACCTGAGACGACCGCCGAGGCTTACACTCTCCAGTTACAGTCTAGTTACAACTAATGAAGACTGCTTCCTAGCAATTCTCATTTTAGCCACAACAATCGTACAAACAAACAGTATTGTTTTGACCTTTAGTATCTCGTGTTTATGGCTTGTTTTGAAATAATATCAGTCTAATGTATTGGATTGATCTCAAAAATAGACACTAGAAACATTTCTAATGTGAGGCTTAGATTCTAGATGAGGTGAAATTATAGATTTGTGAGATAACGATTCTCAAATAGCATATAGCTTAGCTATGACTGCATTCTGATCCTAATGTGAAACGGCTGGCATCTATATTATTAATGTTCTTCATAATAAATGCAACAGCAAAACCTCCTCAAAATACAGTGTATCATAGGCAATATCTTACAAAGATATCATGCAGCTGTTGGCATACGAGGCTATGTAACACTCACAATGTCAAATTCCCTAAGAACAGCTACGTATTGACCAATCAGACAGCCCGTTCCCGATTGATTATTTGATGTGATTGGCTGTTAATTAGGCCAGTTGTCAGCCATAACATGACAAGTGTGTACAGATTGACAAAGTGCAACACTAGTTACTTTATTACGATAAATGAAATTGACAAGGGGTACTTGGACTGCACCATAAATAGTGATTTATCTGCAAAAGTTTTTCTTTTTTTTCGACCACTAGAGAATATTTTGCATCATAAATAGAATCTAAACCTTACAATTACCGCCCAACATGACACAAGAAAACCTTCCTGGACATAGTCATTAATTAACGTTGTTAATTTAAGAAACAATGATGAAAAAAAAATCCAAATATTAATATGGCAACTGAAAAAGCAATCATTCAAGCAAGAACTAGTCGACAATGATCACCCATTATTATCGCTGAAGAGTTCTCGATGACACCGCTCCTAACAGGCTTCAACTCTGGAGTACTAACCCTTTCCCTGCTCACGGCAACTGGAAGAGCCTTATTAGAACAGTCGTGGTGATTAGTCCATCATTAAGAGGGTTAACTGCACTTTTAAGGCATGGGTTTGCAATATCGCACAGTTAACTACGAAATATTAAAGTGATGGTCAGACTGCATGGCTATGTTAGTGGCTTTCATTGGGCCCTCTGGGAGTTTAAGACACTGAGAGGCAATACCTTGATGCTGGACTGTAAAGTAAGCAAATATGTATGTAGGTTATGTACGGCAAGATTATTCATACAGCTACAGCCAGTAATACTAAGGCAGCATCACGCCTGGGAATTCTTGTCTCTACATCAATACCAAGGAAGACTTATTTCTATCAGTAAATAAGTTCATCATTCAAACTACTGTACAATGTGAGTGATTTGGTGTTAAACATTGCAGTGGAAATCTTTCATCCATACTACAGTTTGCATGTTTCAAGAGTTTTCTTTTCCTTGTGTAATATAATAAATAATATTAATCTGAGAAAAATATATGTATAAACCATTGTTTCATAATATTCAGTTGTCGGTGAGATATTCATTCATTTATAATTATTCAAGAAATAACATAAATTACTAATGGTGAATTTACCAGACATACAAATATCCATCGTTTCAATTATTCCCTATAGTATGTGAATTGGTGCACTGACCATTGTTGGGAAGTAAAATTGTCGGTCAAATATAATAAAGTACTTAAATGGAGGCTATTATTAAATGTTAACTAAGTTAACCTTTTGTACTCCAGGCCATCGTAGTAATGTGACAATCGAGAAGCCCTCATAGTGATGTCGCCAGTGACACGGACAATAGAAATTACAGTCACAGACATCCTGTAGAGCGGTTCAGACTAAGGACCGGGGTCCATTACAGTCAAACAAAGGATAAAATGCCTCACCCTCATATGATACATCTATGATTAATATTTAATAAATCAAAGACTTCAATCAAATGTCATAATTGGACAAATGTTCACATGATTTCAAACAACACTGAGCATTTCGGTGTGGGAAAGAAAATACCAGAGCTTTGTGATAGAAGGCCTTCAAGCAGCAATCATGCAAATTTTGAAAGTGAACCTGACATTTAGGTCAAAAACATGCCAGTCACAGTAATTCAATCAATTTGGAATTAAACTTGTTTACATCTATATGCGGGATGGTTGGTTGACAACTTGACATTTACATGCATGCGGAAATGCATTACAGCTGAACTTGATTAGCACCTAACAGATAACCAAACTGCAACGCTTGTGAAGCTTTGGGAGAAATTGATGAGATAACTGAAGCATGTAGAGGTGCAATTTGTATATGATATCCTGTGTATTAATCTCCTTCCATCCTCTCAGCATGGATTACGAAAATTAAATTATTGAATTACCATATTATTGTATTTTGAACATATACCTCAAGAACAAGAACACAATGACTAATTATCCTCTAGATGAATCTTCTGGAAATTATCGACATAGTTACATGAAATTCATCTGCTTCAAAATAAGTTATAAAAAGAAACATAATATCAGCATGATCAGTATTAATGACATAAAATAATAACACATTTATTAATTAAATCCACATCCATATCGAATTTCATCTATGATAGAGCTAATAATATCGCAGCGCAAAGCTGGGACAGATGTTTCTGGCTATAGGATACACACAGGATCAGTATATAGGACCTGGACCATTAATGCTGCCCCACTCCATCATTATCAAGAACAAACTGTTTGGGTTCCAAACATGATTGACAGTGTGAAAATGGATGAAGAATCTTTGGCTTCTGGAGCATCTGTCGCTGAAGGGGAGAACATCTCTCAGGCCTTCCTCGCTGAAGAGCCAGAGAAGGCAATTATGCTTTCATGTGTGTTGAATAATTACTTACATGTGATTGACCTGGGGGGTTTCTAAGAAGGTAGGAGATTGTTAAGGATCTGATTGAGCTAACCCTCTCCAAGCTGGAGGCAACCAGAAAATGCCTTAGAGCTGTGCCTGATCCAGCACAGAGAAAGAGTGTGTGTGTGTGTGTGAGTGTGAGTGTGAGTGTGAGTGTGAGAGTGAGAGTGAGAGTGAGAGTGAGAGTGAAAGTGTGAGTGAGAGAGAGAGAGAGAGAGAGAGAGAGAATGAATGCATATTTTTTTCTCCGTTCTATAAAAATTAAATTGTTAATATTTTATCATGACTACTAACTGCTGTGGCCGATTCAACTGTCAAAGAATAATAAGTTACCCTTTCAAAGTTCATATTTTCATTTCATCTTCTACTTTTCAATTTAACCTCCTGCCTACTGATGGCAACTGGACATTCCCCACAACAGACTGAGTATGATTAATTCAGCTGGGAAAAGGTCAGAGAACAATTTGGGGACATCAGATTCATGTTCCAAACACCAGATACTGTTAGCTTTGCTTTCCAATCAACTTGTACTACAATAGGTCTCGCAAAACTAATACACATTAAACGACAGGATTACCTATATCATGTACTATTGATAGACAGATCTTTACAACATACATGTACTTCCAAGTAAACAGCACTTGACAGTTTAATATTCCAGGTGAGAAGAAGCTCAAATACATGCAATGATGTCTGTTAGGGATTTGACAACTAAAGGAGAACAGAGTATATACAGCTCACGATAAAATTGTCTTTATGTGTCCTGCTTGATAATGGCGCAATCAGAATCGGTCCTAGGTCACACAACACTTGCCAGCCCCATGCACAACTCAATCCTATTCCAGTACTCTTGTAATAACCTATGCTTTCAGGCACTTCAGAGTATCCTGAAAACTTGGTCACCATCACTGGGATACAAAGGAAAATGTTGGAGCAGATCCACAAAGACTTGCTGGTTTTGAAGAACTCTGAACTAGGATCTAAGACGGCTTTGAGAAAGAGGGCCATGAATATTGGTCAAACTGTACTGGCAGATTCTGTAATTCTCTAGGGGAATGTCTGTATGGAATGGCCAAGTAATGACTTGTAATCCTACTCCTGCTGCAAGAATGGTGCCAAATCAATAATCATAGAAGCAAAATGGTTACTGGGGAATTTTTCTGCCTAATATGCAAAATATTGTAATTCTGGCTTGCTTGTTTCAAACATCGGGAAAGCCTGTATGTTCTAACATTGTTTCTACAGTAGTTACAAACATTGTTCCTTAATTTCTTTTGGCCAATGGGAAGCTGTCATGCAGTGAATGGAAGGGAGGTGGGAATAGCTTTATTAATCAGTAATGAGAAGTTAGTCTGCCCATCAGGAAATGATTGGAAAAACCAACAAATGTGGAGTCTCACATATGTGTACTTTTTTTTCTTTTCTGATTGCGTTAGCTGTATGTTTTTTGTAGACTCCAAGACAATGATTATTGTTTTTTGCTTTCTTTTTCTTTTCTTTTCTTTTTTTGTTCTGGTTGCTCGTAAAACTAGGGAAAGACTACATTTCCATACAACGGATGAGGTAATATAGTAGGAAGGCAAGAGAGGAAGGTAGAGATCTACTGAATAATTTGGAGCGAGGGTTCTCTTTGCAACAAGTGGGAGCTGGGATTGAGATGTGGGTGGAGATTGCAACAGCATTGAAATGAGACAACCAATATGTTTGTTGTTAGTGCATATTCAATAACAACATGCATAGTTCGTGTGATACAAGTGAACACTATACATGTATAGTTTCTGTGATTGATACTAGTGAACATTAGTTTCATATCATTGCAATCTATATCTAAAATATGAATGGATAAATTACAAGAAAATTATCACAGATTGGTTATCACACTATACAATCACTCAGTGCCTCCGATATAGTTACATGTATCCATATTTAATAAATTCAACATTTATTTGGTGTTTGTTATCACAAGATAAATGCATATCTAAATGGTGGAGGTTACACCAACATTCAGATCAAAGAACCACGTTACAAGGAGCATCTTTCACATATATTCTGATAGAACGAAACTTAACAGGTAAAGTTAGATAACTCCATGTTTACTTAGCGATTTCAGCTCTTTAGAAAGAAGATCCTCACCAGGGGAGATCATTCCTGATATCTCAAAAACACAATTCTTATAATGGCACGCCCACTATAAAAAGAAAATCAAGCCACCTGATGGTTTCGTTGTTAACCGTTTGAGCTTGCACCTTAAAATACCATGCCAGGAGAGAAAAAAAGTATACTAAAGGATAAGTAGAATGGTGCTAATGATGAAGGAATACACTTCACAGATCTGCATTAAGGTGTAGAAAAGTGATGAAAATAGGGCAGATAAAACATCTAGGAGATAACACGTGAATCGAGTTTCTGAATTGCCAGATACTCTTCTGCTATCCTCAGAAGTTGGTGCCAAAAATAAAGTATTGATACTATCAGATAGAAAGCGGTTCAGTGAAGAAAAAAGAACTACACAGAAGGCAAGACCCTTGGAAAATACTTAAATATACTTGATTAAACAAAAGTGTAAAGATCAGTGAAAAACCCAAATTGCTCGTCTTGGATGTCGAATTAGTACATACGTCTGATCCTGTAAAGCATAGCAACGGCTACCGTAATACGACCAAGAAGAAGATACACATACAAGCCCTGAATCATACCTAATACCCAATAATACCTAAGGAACAGCCAAGCTACAAAGACAGAGGTGTTTTCGCTCCTTCTGTTTATGTTTTCAAGAGGGAAATGATGACTAGCTGTAACATATGCTTTCCAGTGTCGCATTACATTAGGAAAACAAAGCACAAAGTGGTGAGGTAACCTATCAGTACTGCAGTTAACGAGATGATGAAACCTAGACCTTCAGCCTCCAGATCCACAGAGTGGACACAAGTGTTACGCCTCCTCTACAGCTCCTACATCGCCTCCTCTACAGCTCCTACATCGGCATTAACACTAATGTCCATTATTTAAAATTTTCTTTCCAGCTTCCCGCATTAATCTGCTTGACATTCCCAATATTGAAACAGTACAACTCTTAACACAAAATCTCGTCGAGTAGTCACATGATTCCCAAACCGAAACTGGACTAATTGCACGATGGTTTACCCCGAGTAATGGACACACAGCGAGTCACACTGGTCATCACTTAGTAGCAGTAGTCGCAGATTAAGCCCCGGTTCATTTTCCCTGGGGTACTGATTCCAGGACAATCAAGCACCGTCAAGCTCATTGAGGAACTGATCACGGCAGCTGCAGCGTATGCGCTCAATGACCTTCCGGTAAAACATTAACCAGGGGAAGAAAGAGCCCCCGAGTCCTGCCTGACAAGTTCCTCTGTCCTGCCTGACAAGTTCCCCAACACACTGTGCCACCATCGACTCAAATAATGCAATTTTGGTTCCGGCTTGATAGACAGTGCCAAGGAGTTACAGCAAAAACTGATGCTGTAGAGGCAGCACGAAGGTCTTCAAGTGTCTCCATCATACTTGATAGGACGAAGCAGTTACTACAAGTCCCTACAACAGCCCGTTATCTCAGACAGGTCGTGGAAGAAGATGGACATCCTGGAGGGAAAAAAAACCTGAGAGCAAAGGCATAAAATGTGGAGTTTTTATTTTTCTTGTAAAGAATTGTTCCAGTTTGAAGTTGCTTCATGGTGGGGTACCATGAAGTCACTGTACTTAATAATGTGTTTTTTATTTCTTACTTATCAACATCTATCTTTGTCTATGATAACATCTAAGATTTATGGATAGGAGAATTTATCTTGAAAATAATCACATTTTTCAATGTATTTTAGAACACTGTTTGAAATTGTTATTTTTCTTTAAAGTAGTATTTATGCATGTAAAATTCTATTTATAGGCATGATATTTTGAATGATTGGAGAAAGATGGACTAAGTATGATTAAAAAAGATTGTCACTTTTTACTTAAACAAAATCTATTCACATCAAGAAATAAAGAGCTTCTAAGTAAATGTATTTCCTACAGAAGACTGTCACAACAATATTGCAAATCAACAACTTTGACCTTAAAACTTCAGCTATCTTTGTCAAGTCTCTATAATAGAAACACTATCAAACATAAAATTTCGGTCAAGATAACAAAACATTTAATTCCAAGATATTGTATCTACTGACAGCTCTAGATCAGAGGTCAAAACAAGTAGGGTGTGGTGATAATTGCTGCGATAGCTTATTCAATTACAAGTGTTAACAATGGTTACATTGTTAAGACATCCTAAGCAGAAAGCTAACATGCTGTAAAATAAGTAATTCATGATTATCACAGCATCATAATAAAGATAACAGGAAGCATAATATATCAGTTTACATTTTTCTTGCGATTACGGCATATTTATCTAACAAAAAAAAACATGATATAGGAAATAAAATCTAACCCTTTCACACATAATTGGTTTATAGTGCCTTGTAAGGAATGCTCTTGTTTGAATCTAAAGAGCTGTTCGGCAATAGCAGTATACAAGTAAATTGCACATTTCCAGTCGTGGTAATAATTCTGACTGATAGAAGCCAGTAAACCACCCTGATGTATACGTTGACAGGTCACCTAGTGTGGGTAATTACATCTACCAATAACATTGTTCTCGGCTTACATTCCTTATCCATGGTGTAACAGGGAAACTGTCATTGGATACACTAAGCGGTAGGGAGGAGAAAGTTTGCCACATTCGATAATAGAATTTTCACACAGGACTCTTAAACTGCCCCCACATGAAAGAGACACGTTAATACAAGGATGTAATGGTATAGGGTATTTATTGCACGTTTCATAAATATAAAAAGTTATAAAACATTATCCTATGGTGTTTATTATTTGACTCAGCAGAGGCTGTAAAGGTCCTGGTTGTAGGACTATCTGTTTGTGCTGTCGGAGTGTAGATGCTCACTTTTACTGCAGTTTTACTATGGCTTTATGTGCGAGTTTTACACCTCTGTCTTCACCAAGTTTTACACCTCTGACTTCACCGTCACTGAGTTGTCTGGTGGTCATCCTGGAGGGAAATAGCTTCCAATGTTTCTGACAGTTCAATAAATTTCCACTGAAGATGTACCTGATTTCAGAGCTGCCATGTTCTACATCCTTCGATTGGACGTTGGGACTTGAGATGATTAAATCAATTTGGGGGGAAAACAAATTATATAACAGTAAATGACTTTTCTATTGTGTT
Organism: Lepetodrilus ovalis; assembly: GCA_032361185.1. Taxonomy (NCBI): domain Eukaryota; kingdom Metazoa; phylum Mollusca; class Gastropoda; order Lepetellida; family Lepetodrilidae; genus Lepetodrilus; species Lepetodrilus ovalis. Next base: position 8,416 of record JAUTBQ010177587.1, read on the forward strand.
CTGTCTGGGCTACTTTTGGTAAAGGATGAAGATAGTGCTGTAAGAGAACATATTCAGCTTCCGTGTCAATGACATTAGAATTCTACCTTGTGACTTGCTGTAATTACTCTAATAATTTGAACAGCAGAAAATAACTAAATTTGTAGCTGTTCAGCATAAAATATGATAGTAATTGAAATGGTAAATAAATACAGGATTTTCTTTTTAATGGAAATTTTTAATTTGAAAAATGACTTAAAATATTTAGAACATTATAATTTTAAAAGAATTGTAATGTTCAGATTTTTAGGGTTGGAATTTTTTATTTTTTTTGGACAATCAATTTAGGTTTTTCATTATTAGAGGGTTAGAATTATTAGAGTAATTACCGGTACGGTATATACTTTCAAACATATATAAATGATTAAATTTTTTTATTTTATTATTGAATTAGTACTTTAAGTTGCAGCTAAAATATTTCACCAATACCATGATATATAACTGAACGACGTGTGATCTAAAGAAAATAAATTATCTCCCTTCTAATGAACATTTACCCTGCTTTACTTAGTCCAGCAAAACATTTTGTGGTAAATACATTAGTGTCCATACATTGTACGTTACAGCTCAGTTAACTCAAACTCAGCCTGGTCAAATATGCTAATTCCATTTCATTATGATGAGCTTGTCTTGTGAGGGAGAAACCTTTGGATAACAGTGGTCAGTCAATCACCGGCACAGGTTTCCTAAGAGATTTACGGACAATGTAGCCTTCTCCACTGAGGAATCCTTCAGGTCGTCTACAGTGACACAGTTCTGGGTAATTAACTTGCCATGCTTATTACCACAATCCTCGTTACCAATTACCCTCCAGTGCACTTCAGTCAGACCAGACAATTTGGTGTTCCGAATTGACATCAATTTGCTGTAATTTCCGGGGCCAATTGTGGATCACATGGACCCAATTGCCTTGCTCCATTACTGTTGCATCAGTTAGTCTAATGTACAAATGGATTCACTAATATGCTCCAGACTGCTTTAAAAAATAAATATATATATATATTTACCAATGTCCTTAACTGAAATAATACCGTTAAATTAAAATCCCATTTTAACAATTTGATTCAAGTTGTATTTTAATTGGTTAAAGTTATTATTATAAGTTTTCAAAACCAGTTTATATCAGCTTTATCAAATCCATCATTAGCTTTATTAAATCCATCATTGCCTTACATCTGAATCTGTACGAGTCCATCAGTGGATACACACTAAAACTGAAATGCCAATCTGTCCACCTGTCATGGTGTTATTTCCTTTAGATATAAAGTTTTCAATAAAATAATTGTGACTTCACAGCAATTAATCTGCCAACAGTGTAAGAACGACCTACACTAACTACATGTCATCCAAATAATCACGAGTCACTAATGCTGAAGATGATGCAACGGTGACAACACTACTGGAGAATCTATGCTGTATACATGCTTTTCTATGCTCGATGACTAGTTTCTGGTTCTAAAAGAACTCGAGATCTAAATCCATGTAATGGAGGTTAATGACATACATCAATGCTAATGACATGTTGTAATATCATCATGACATTTACCTGAACAATGGTACTCAGAAGAGAAAGAAAAAAATCAGTCACTGCTGACATACAATTAAATTATAAATAAATGTTAACATTGTGGTGTATTTTGGTTAACAGCTAAATCACTACAGAAAAATATTGCCTGAGGTCATTTGAAAGGCTTTTGTTGAATTAGTGTTTGTTTAAAGAAAATATATGGTCCAACTAAAACACTGAAATACAATGAGATACTTATCATTCCTCTTATTTCTTTTGGTTCTAACTAATTTGTCTTTCAGGTTTGATGTTCAGATAAAATATTCTGCAGTCAAGATATTTAGTGCTAAAAAGATTTTCTGAAACAAACATAAATACTCCTTCTTCTACAACAAGAAACCGCTGCAAATTGGATTTAAACAAATCCGACCACATTACTACCTTGAGCTTCAGGAATACCCAGCATATATTTCCTGTTTTTATGCTGGTTTCTCCTACACAAGGCAGTGAATATGCTTAACTCGGATCAAGCCGCCAAAATACAAATCTAGTGGTTAACTGATACATCATGGCAGGAACCAAATGGAATGGTAAATTGGTTCTACTACTGTCAGAGAAAACAGGAAACAGCCATTTACATGCACTTCACAGAAATTACCAGCTAACTCACTTGGGTTTGCCATCAGAGGTTACGTAAACTTGCAAATGACATACCAGTAACGTTATCACTTATCAAGACTTTACATCCTGCAAATTGTACACATATCACCAGGTTTTGTTGTCTAGAAGCCTTCCAAAAAATTAATTATTTTTAAAGAAACAATCTATTTGTTTGTCAAAATGACTGTCTGCTGTCAAAATGATAAAACTTCCTGATATGTATCATTGTCATTTAGACTTGGAAGCCAAACTTTAAGTACTGGCTTAAGTAATAATCAAAATATTCAAATATAGTAAGAAAAATACATCTTAAACATCTTAGCACTTATAGGAATTTATTAAATCATGAAAATTATATTTAAATGTTTGAGCTGATAATATTAAGCTAAATTTTTAATCAAAACAATACGTAAAATAATTATTTCCGTTTTGTTACACACATGTCATGGATCATAGGATGACATACATATGTATAAGACAAAGTTGTGAACAGGAACCAGTTGGCAAAATCCATCGTTCCCCATGTTCCCGTTCCCATCGCTCCTCATTGCCAGAAGCATCACATGGGGCAGTGGGATAACTCCACGTTGCTCTACCTCAATGAATAACATTGTTTACCACACATTTTCCAGATGTTGTGCTGGTTCTCAACAATTCCACCCCCTCTTCAAAGTCTTACTTCAAGGGAAAACTATTTGTAATGGGAGAGCAGTAAAGATCATAACTTTGCAATCGGTTATGGTAGGTAATTATGTAAAATAGCACTGGTAGAAAAAAAATACGAACTTCTGAGTGTGTTGGTTGATATTTCACATGGTCGGAGATGTTCACAGATTTTTTTCTTTTGGAAACAGTATTTTTAGGGGGAAAAAATAGAGTGCTGGTACTCTCTGTGAACTGTAATTCAGCTTGTCGGAGGAAGTGTATGTGTACAAGTACATGGATTTCCTGGGTCGTTCATTTAGCCTGGGACTTGCATGTTCAGACATGCCTCTTGTCACGGTGGACTCTGTTCCAACATTCTGGCACCTGTGGTTGCGAACAACTTGGGAGATCAGAGAAGTCTTTCAATGCCATCTCCTATCTGATGTAGGACATACAGTTGAAAGGGGCATCTGAAGATGTGTTTTAATATACTTTCATTGCTCATGGATGTACGTGGAAGTGGCAATTTATCAAAAAAAAGTTGTAATATTTAGAATGATAACACTTGGAAATAAAACACATGGCCAGTTATCTAAGAGCAATCCATCGCTGGGCAATGGAAACAGAAGTCATAATTGTTTCTATTTAAAAATGATAAAATTGTATCATTAAAATTGAAATTATTTTTACTAACCAGGACTTAATCATTAATATATTTCTTTTGCTTTTGATATGTATTAACCCTCTCCCTGCTGCAGGCAACCAGAGATGCCCTAAAGGACAGTGTCTGTGCCTATTCCAGTAGGGAGAGGGTTAATAAGAAAGATATACTGAATTGGTGTCCATCGCGAATACAGCATTCTATCAACAATACTATCTACATGGAAATATAACTGTATTGCAAAATATAACAGATATCCATATATGTCCATCTATACCATATATAAAGGTTAGATGGATATTCAACACTCATATTATTCTGTTTGATAGGACCAATCAACGAGAGCATAATTCAATAGTAATATATTGGTCCTTAGGGTCTGTGGAGATCAGATAAACACAAATCATGATGAAAGACAAATAGCTTGTATTATCCAATTCTATATTGGTTTACAATGAATGGTCTCTTCCTTCAGGCAATATAGCAATATTGACATCATATTCTTCATTCCAGCACAGAAAGGTAGAAATGTCTAGCGGATGTTTTACTCACATAATTTTCCTTCAAGTCAGGGTGATCCTTTTCTATTCCATCATCCAATATCGTAACTGTCACACCCTTCCCAGTAAAACCATGGGACCATGCTTTCATTACATTCATATCCAGACCACCTCCACGGTTCTGAAATAGAAACACAGAAGAACATTAAAATATTTGCATACATAAGTTTTTCTTTTCAATTATGAACAAAGTCAGACTATAACAAACTTGGCAAAACAATCTGCTGAGCAACTTGCCGAGCACAGGTCTCTGTGGAAAACTTTTCATCTTTGCTAAATTCTTTGGATAATAATGAAGCAATTTACTGAAAGCATGTGCGATTGTTTTAGTTAACAATGATTGTCAAAACAATGATACGTATGTAATAGGAGTCAACTATTTGTATGGGTTTTACTGCTCATAGATATGTGGTATGTTGCTGATAATGAAAAACAGTCAAAGATCCATCCAATATACTAGAATTGATCAAAGGATATACATTTGTTCCATACCATGTTTCAGGACACAATCAAATCAAGGAATACAACATGTTTCATTTATTGGGATCAGAATACCATTAATAAGTCATCCTTACAATAGAAACAAAGTCATTTTAAAGATAAAGCAAAACTCATTATCCAAACAGGATTTTGAGCACAATACAAACAAGTCCATGCATCATCAGTCCGATCACTAGCATTAACCTAATTACTAATTCCTTGTGGGACTACCAGGCTTTTATGGCAATACCAACAGAACAGACACCATATCCAGTAGGTACCATACATTACTGACTTTCCAGCTAGATTTAGCCCAAGATTAGACTATGCATGACCACGTTTTTACAAATAGTTGCATAGTCTGGTAAGGAGAAAAAATCCTAATGTTCAACTGAGCCGATTCTGATACAGAGGATGCAAGGTTATTTGTTCTCAACGCCACTATTAAATACTAATACTGTTAACTTCATTGAACCTTTAGTACCCCAGTCCTATGATGCACCAGATCCAAGTAAGCAAATAACCTAGTAAACATTAATTCATGCTGAAACCTAATGTGTACCCTAGTACCACTATATCTTCATAAAAGGAATTGTTTTTCAATTGTGCACCAGAGTGGCTCTCTAATACACAAGAACTCCAGCACTGCCAGCTGATGTAGCGAGAGAGTTCCTAGATGTATGTGCCACACTCGCAGATCTAATTCAATTACAAACAGCAAATCAGCCACTGTTTAATGCTGTGTTCCTTACCACAAACAGAAACATGGGGCAACTTGTGCAACCGATCAAGATCCAGTACGACAGGCAAAAATACGGGTCTGGCGTTGTTAAACATGTAGGTCTGGCAGGTACAGACAACTGCACGGTGCACGCGACCTCACGCACATGGATGTTCCTATACCATAAAAACCAGGAAGACTGTGGCACAACATTAAGCTTTCGTGTATGGTAAATATGAGCGACCTTATTTTGACATGGATGTCTGGATTTCAGTGATGATGGCAAGGTTACAAGTGTGCATGGAATCAACAGAGACCTCCTGGACCCTTTAGGATGCATGTGAAGTTTGTTGAGCCATCTTTAGCTGGTCTGGCTTCTATCATCTACGAGCAGCACGACGTCTGATTGCATTTAGAACTATCAACCACTGTGCTGATACAATCTTTAAACAATGTTCTGACTGTACTGGTCAGGCACTAGGTAATAGCATCATATCATATCAGTGCACACGCACTTTCAACCAATACTCAATTTATTGTTCTAAAAAATCTTGTAATTGGTTCATTTATGGAAAGCTGAATCATTTTCGATTTTCAAGGGGTAGAAATTGGATAGATTGTTATAACAAAAGCACTGTAGGAACTTTTATTAGCTCATCATTTAAGATACTATTTTTACGTTTAGTATTTGCTGTCAGAGTTTTTTTAAAGTCCATTACATTTGTAATCAGATCTCTTTGAAGTGCAATAAATTCCTTCTGACAGCCACGACTGGAAAATACCCAAAGAACTAATCTTATTTCAGATCCTAATAAATGCAATGAGATCTCAATCAAAGTGATGCCCGAGAGCCATTCACCAGACAGGATACATGCAATGGCTACGTAACCTTCGTTGATCTACACCACGGATCAACATCCAGGAATATACCCCTGGTCCCATCAACGTTGGGTTCCCCGTGTCAGAACGACCTCTTCACCGTTATGTCACCTCGACAATTTCAATCCCGTAAAGGTTATACATGTAATAAGTAATTTCTTCAATGTATTCGTGGAATCATCCTTGAATCGATACACACTTGCCCACCACTGCCTTGTTATCTCGACCACCTCATATGATTTCCAGAGGTAGCACTCCCGTCTCGTATGTAAATGTCTTAGGCATACATATGTATACCACATCAAATCTCCCAGGAGGTTGGTATTTCCTGATAGCATGTTACATACTGCAAGCTGGATACATGGACAGGAACATATGCTAATAAGAATGCAGACACAGTATCTGCTTCCTTCCGGGATACGCTCAGACAGAATGTACTGCATTATCACCTGCTTGGAGACCTTCCTAGTATGTTTACTGATATGGGGGATGTTATTTTGAAAATATCTCCGTATCATAGAAATAAATGTATATATATCCAAGCTCCTTCTAGACAAGTCCCACGATAAATGCATTACGCAATTCCAAAAGAAAGGGAATGATTGGTAGCATTTTGAATGCATAATGTGGTAAAAATCCACACCAGGATGGGAAGCGTTGGCAGTAAGGCAATTCATCATGAAACCCAGTGTATAAATGTAGTCCCAATGTTTGAAAGCATGATATCAGTCACAACACACACACACACACACACACACACACACACACACACACACACACACACACACACACACACACCACACACACACACCCACATACACACGCACACACACGCACACACACGCATACACACACACCGTTATCCTCTTACTTCCCAAAGAATGATATTGACTGCTGTTCAATATTTGAACAATACTAATCTACCCAAAACAGCCATGGGCCAGTCAAACATGGATTATATTGGCAGAAATTCTGGTTTCAGAATGCTATGGACAATACAGGGTTCAATTTCATAGGTGTTTATTACTAAGTAAATCCTCTATGCACAGAAATGTGATATGTTATTGCACATTGGGACTATTTCATATCGCCATTAGCAGACAGATGCTAAACAGTACTTCATTAATACACCTTTGTATGATGAAGGATATTCAGTGTTGCTGTCTGTTTGGTTTGTAGAATTTTCCGCATCAGTTGTCAGTCTTACCTTTCTCTACATGCCATGCCATAAAAGACTGGAATAATGTAGCTTTTATATTCAAGGATTGTGAAATAGTACTACTCTTCTAATAAATGCTTGATAGAATTAAAAAAAAAAAAATCCGAAAATAATGTTTCTAAGCATATCTTTAACTTCACATATTATATATCCACTATGATTGATACAATAATTATATCATTAATTATCAGCAAAGGAAAATGATAGTGTATTAATATTCCAGAAGACAATAGAGCTTGTGAATACACAACAAAAAAATAATTATTCGCAATCTCCATGAATATTGTATGTGAAGAAATAGTTTGGTATTTCCATACCATGATGTAATTGATATGCTACAAAATAGCATGTGTCCATTACAATTTTGTTTTAAAGTTATAGAAATACATGTACAACAAAAAATATTGTTGAAAAAATAATAAAATAACTCAAAAATAACCATTATGAATAGCCCATATTCGTAATCTCAAGATGGATCGATGTTACTATCATGATTGAATAGTTGTGAGAGAAAAAAACATTTTCACAATAGTACACGGAACCTATAAAATGAAGCACCTCAGCACATCAATTAAGCTGGAATGGAAGCAAACCTCAAGCCAATACTTCAATGGCCTTGACATTCAGATCGTACAGTAAGCCAACACCAACTGGTGGTTCTACAGCAACGTAACACAAACAGTCATTGTCCTATTGTTATTTCTTTGACAGTAAAAAAACATCAGATTCTTTCTCATGACGCAGTCTCTGTCTCTTTAGTTCTAGAGACTCATTCTCAGGGCAATTGTCCAAGAATATGCCTCTGACATATCTATTTTCAATATTCCTTTCTCCAGCACAGTTTTACTCTCATCTATAGCATTGGCTTCAAAGACACTGGCTATTATCTTAATGATGGCCTGCTCTTATTTTGCAAATCAGCGGAGCTCAAGTAGAGAACGTACTGATAGAAGACGAGAGATTGGCTGAATCCTATCAGAGGTCAGAGGGCGTCCACAAAGCAAACACTTCCATCCAATCAATACTTTTATTATGCAGCGTGTCACTTTGGGAGTTGTATTTTCTTTTTTTTTAGGGTAACTGTGTTTGTGCCTAGTAGAACGAGATCCTGTTCAGCCAGTGGGAAATATCGTTCGTTAGAGTTGGGTTTTCTTCTGGATGGCTCATCACCCATCATTAGCATGCACATACGATGTTCCATGCATTGGACAGCAATGTGCCAGAGTTTTTAAACTTTTACACACTGCAAAACTTGTCCATGAATATTCAGCTTAAACAATACACCAGTCTGCAATATCACTTCAACACCGCAACATCCTCTACTAGCTTTGATGGATCATCCCATGTGCATACAGATTACATTCAAATTGTATTTTCTATTCCCAGTGTGGAACTAATATTTAGTTTTGTATTTAACCAGTAAATTGAATTATGAAGATGCGGTTTTCTTTTCTGAAAACAAACTACAATGAATGCTGAAATATTCACATTGATGTCCACAGTGATAATTACATGCAATGGAAGAAAAATCATTTCCATAATCATAAGTGATGAAAACATCCATCAAGGAAGTTGAGAATGTAATGAGATGGTGCTAAATAATGGCTCAGTAGCCATATCAGCGTACCAAAGACTGAGTATTACTTTGCCAAAAAGACCATTGCAATGAAATTGGCACGATTAACACACTGTAACTTCAATCTACACAATCGCTGGATAATTTACCATTGATTATTCACCTAATAAACAACTTCCTTACAAGAACCATTACTCAATATATGGTAAACATGCAAGGCTTGCATCAGGTTTTAGGAAAACTATTAGTCTGGGTGTAATAAATAAATAATTAACTGCAATACAGTGACAAAAAATTTGTGTTGTTTTTTCTATAGTTGCAAACTATGCTTGAAACGATCGAAACCATGAGCAGCCAGAACTATCAGAACACGGTTAGAACTAGCAACACGGCCACAGCTAGCAGAACAGCCAGAACTAGAAGAACAGAATTCACAGAACAGCCAGAACTTACCAAACAGCCAGAATTGAACAAGCCGTGAACAGATTTCAAATAGGTTCCAACATGCTGGCCTAATCAGCCGATGTTTCTTAAGCAAGGAAATGTGCTTCTAATACTCAGGATCATTGACTGTTGATCGTAAAGATTACTGTAGATTTATATAACACCAGTAAACAGGAGCGAGATATGCAGAGAGATTATCATTCTGACATTGCATTATGTCCATACCTTCATCCTGGTATGTGGTAAGCTGTGGCTTATGTGAAGCTGATACTGTATGCAATTCCTGACATTGGATTAGCTGTGATATTATACCGGTACATAACATTAACAAACGGGGGAAAAAAGTTGAGAATATGCGATATCGCTTATCATCTCTCTTAGGAATATAATGAACAGAAAAACACAGCAAGTCAGATAAGGTTGTAGGAAACAATCAAAGTCTGTAATTATCGTGGTATGAAAGCATTTTGCGCAATATATATGTATAGATTGGTACATACAATCAGACATACAGCATCACCAGCGAATTTGCATGCATTACCACACTCCTGAATGGCAAAAGGAGATCAATAATGATCCAATCTGATTCCTATTGCCATTCCCTGATGGAACTGTCCTAGATGCTATATGTGGTCTGAGAGATAATAGGTGGAGCCTCATAATCAGGTTTGGAGTGATTTGGATATTGGCTGAAGAGGTCAACACAGACACCTCATCTTGGGCAAGTGAAAAGTGGTCAAGCGGATACTTGACCAAGGTGACCCATGTCACACCACCAGACAGGCTGCTTCTCATCAACAGCATTGGCTGTGTTTCACAAAGGCATCGAGGCATGAATATTTGACCACAAGATCAATGTCCTGCCATGGCCAGGAAGGTGGATTCTGTTCTTCCCAACATGGGGCACATTTCACAACAATGATAGAAAATGAAAACACATTTGAAAAATATCAAGAATGTCGGTTTACATTTCAGATCATTTACATTTTATTGTTAAATCCACAGGAAAGTCAACATGGAAATGAGAAAACATGGTGAAGCGTGTCAGGTTTTCAGATTTATCTTGGAACATAACTAAGATGGCTTTGTTAACTTGGACCATCAAGTCCTGTTTTCTGATAGTATGTTGTATGAGCAACCCAATGGTGGCAACTATCTGGAGACCGTTTCTCTGGCATAGTCCCAGAAAACTGTCTCTGAAATAATTACAGAGCTGCCAGAAAAAGAAGTATGTCCTGGAATTGGCTGGAGTGGTTTGGGGACAAGATGTAGAATGACCTCAACACCAATTACAGTCAAAGTCCAATGATGAAATAAACAGTCAGAGACCATCACAATCCCATCTGGTACAATAAGGACAGTTTGTAGTGACAGTCGAACTGGGACTAAGAGATAAATACACAACATAGGACATCATGAACCAGGACAGATTTTGGGTCTGTGCCAATCTATAGTAGACACATCACACATAACACGTCAAAAACCAGGGGAAACTGTGGTCCATGTAAAAGTAGAAATGTGACAGAGAATGGGACATCAAGAACCAAAAGCAGTGTGTGGTCTGTGTCAAGAGATGGTAGGACAAGGGTTAATATATGATAGTACAGTAGTAAGCAGCACATCTGTACAAGAACTGTTCTTGATTGTTTTGTTAACCCTTTTACCGTTGGAAGAATCTAGAGGTTAATTGTGCACTAATTGTGATCAATACCACAGGAAGATTGTTAAAGAAAAGTATATTTAACTTTTTGGGGTTTTTTGTGTCAAAATATTAACATGCAATGTCGTAATACCTGGTCAGAGTTCTAGACTAACATATTATATGCTCTACATACAGGCTCAAGTTAAACTGCACCGCGGGCAACCTATTTTTTTAACATATAGCAACTTTGGTCCCTTTGCCACTTGCCTTGACTAGCCTTGCAGGCAAGTAGCTCAAAATGTTAGTCTGGACCCCTGCTGGTACATTGTTCACTTGATCCTTGTTGATGCAACAGATGTATACTTTCAAAATAATTTCACTCGCATCACAGCTTGCCTGTTTTGTGTGTTATGCATACCCTGCTTGTACTCAACCAGCCCCTGAGATTACGCAAATATTTTGAGTATGATTACATGCCCAACTAAAAATATTGTTAACAAATCACAACATAAAATGACTTTGAGCATGAAATCATTCTCAAAAATGTTTCACGATCTCAGGGCCAGGTTTCTATCAGTTCTACGAGTGCTCACAGAGTTAAGGAAAATATATAAAATTCGGAAATATGTGTTTGAAAAAGTGTTCATCAAATGGGCACCACACCACAGCTGGCATCTATGGCAAATCATCAAACACCTATAGCTATCAACAAAACTATTAGCTCCACGTAGAGAATTCCTGCTGAGTTACCTACATCTAGGAGGTGGTTTCCCAGCTGAATGACCCAAAGGGAAACAGAGGCATCGCCATTCAATTGAGAAACTGATACGTTATCGCCTCACGGTTTGCAATACAATCATAGCATACATTCCATATGACAACCTCAGGATGTATCAAAATCTACTGCTTCAGGGGGGAAATGTATTTGAGGTTGTCACTAAGTTGTTTTCATAATCATCATTGCAAAGAACGCGATGTTGAAAACGCTGTCTAAATGCAATTACCTTGAACTAATAAGACATTTGCATGCATGCCATTTTGACAGCATATGGCACAGAATGCATACGCCAGATATATCATTCGGTTGAAGGAAGTGTGTTTGCCAAACATGGCGTTATTTTCAGTCACAACACCATTAAATATGTGCAGCCCTCTTGTAAACTAACAAGAGGAAATTGAGAAAACAAGTAAGGAAAGACATTCAAATATGTGGAAGGCTTAACAATAGCTGAAGAATATGTTCAAGGACACCAAATGTTAGAAATACATACGAGGATAAAATGAGAAGAAAAATGGATACCTATATTTCTCTAGTCTTGACAGCATGTGTATTTCCATGAACATATCTATTTCATAAAATATATTGCAATATAAAATATATAGGAATACAATTCAAAACAAGTACCATTGATATATTTCATAAATGTGTGCTGGTTCAACTTTCTAATTCTTAAACTACTAAATTGCAAGAATATGGATGAAAATCTAAGAACTATTTCACAGAAACCAACTTATGTTAATAAAATGGTATTACAAGCTGAATGTACCTACAAGGAATCCAAACACATGACTTAAAGATGCATAACATTCCACCAGTATCTAAATTGCATACTTTCTGATACAAACAAAAACACAGGAACATTAACAACTGTACAAAGGTGCAGCTGATGAATGTTAACGGTAGACCGACATAACAGTTATGCCCATGATCCTGCATGTTGGAAACAGGCTGAGAAGAGCTCTACAAGGAAAGGAGGCATGTTTCTCTCTGCCGCTAGTATAGCATCACCGGGACCCCCACACTGATGAGAGGATGTTCTAGGCAGTGCAGTGTGTTTATTTGAACAACAGGTGAAGCTGGAGAGAGGAAATTGAAGTGCCTGGCCCAGTATTGAACCTCAAGCTTGAGTTATCATCTTATATCTCACAACAAGAGGCTAAATCGGAATTCCACAGATCAGGAACCAGAGGCCACTGGCAATTTGCCTGCAGATGATCCCCAGCAAGAATGTCGGCGGAGGCCAGCGCTATCCACGGAAACGCAGAACAGGACTGGTGTTCCGATCGGTTAGGGTGGAATACAGTCATTGAACCTGCTTCTATAGCCAAAGCAGTTTCCAGTGTCTCTCAGACCGTAGAGTCATTAACGGGATGAAAATCTCCCCCCTCACACAGCCCTCTCCCCAACCTCCCTATTCTCCTTCCACAAAACCTGAGAGTTCTATTAGGTCTGTTGACCACCTTCTATCAATATATATTTCAGCACGGAGAGAGAAATGCAGCTCGGGATGTATGCAATTTTCCGATTCCTGAAGCAGTATCAATATCGTTATTGTATATATACCAGAGATGTACGGCCATGTTCTAGTAGAAGCAATCCATTAACTGTGCACCCATCACAAAGCAATAATAAGTGTGTGCACGCTGTATAATGTATCTCAATTTACGACTTTCCCCCAGGAAAGTGGTGCAGCTAACCTCAGGGGACGCATCAGTGTAAGCTTGGTGGTTCCATACTCAGTTATAGCCGTAGTGATATCGCCCAAATGCCAAGCTAACATTTTGATACTGATCAGGCAGTACATGTGTTTTACAACAGGAGGGGCATCCTCGTAGAACCGCAGAGTGTCTAGACACCTGTGTGTTGCATAATATTATCTTGCATCATAGCGTTATGTTATATACGTACACCCCACCAGGGGAAGGGATCACATAAACGTGTAGCGCTCATCTGTGATCAATTCATCTATCTATGGAGATTATCAATACAAAGGAAAGCCAAATCTTAACCAGCTTCTTTGTTTCCTCAACAAAGGAAATATGCTTATGTATTCCTTTGATAATGTCGGCCGACAACTGCTATTACTTTTTAGAACAACATTTTTGTTCTTATTTAAGTCACCTCAACAGGAGTGATGAGAGAGAATTTGCTCCGAGATCCTCCTCATAAAACATCAGCAAATTCAGCAAATTTCCCACACACAGTGCACAATCTCTTTAACGCGAATTTTTCTGACACAGTTATTTTTTGTTTTCTTTGACAACATCAAACAAGGAAGAGATGTTCCTGTCAGCATGTTATGACAGATCAAATGAATTCTTAAGTTAGAAGCAATATCTGGCATTTCTGCGTGGATTACTGTCTTAAATATAGCTTCCATAAATGTTCACATTCTCAACAAGGCAGGAAATTTCATATAATTTCATTATCAACCATCATTTCCAGACACATTGCATAAGACAGAACTTATACAGAATACAATAAGCTTATTAAATGTGAAACTTCCTTTGGGTAATAAAGTGGAGATGATTACAAGTAAAATTAATAAAAGAAAATAGAAAACATTATTATTATTCATTATTTAATTGTTCCTCACTAATATACTACATATATACAGTGTAGACTATTTTCATAATATTTGCATTCAAAGAATGTACAACGTCATGATGATAACGCACTGTTCTTCCAAAGATAAAGCCGAAGCCTGGGAGATACTGCTACCATTAGCATTCTAAATATTCATTGCAAGCCGTTCTATGACCATAGTAGTTGATTACCGATGGTTAGCTAAGGGATGCACTGTCCATTCCACTTATCACTCTGCGCAGAGCCTGAGTTAGACCAGAGCCCAAAAGGGGCTTAAAATTGGGCCTTTGAAATATATCCTAGAATACATGGAAGTCCCTGGGGTGCAGGAGGATCATGGTTTGCTGGCACTAATATTCAGAAGACTGCAGAGCCACGGGACCATTTCAATAGGAATTGTGGCTTCCTATGCACTTTAACTGGAGATCTTTGTCAGCGTTTGTAATCCAACTCTAAGCAAAACCTCCCCACACAGGACCCCGATGACTGCTGGTGTATACAAGGTTATGGTAGAAGCTGCCAAGCTCAAATCAAGCACGGGCCACCACTGTGACATGAATCCTGAAATTCAATAAGAATAGTTTGCAAATATTTGCATGGTTGGCTAATATTGACAGGAAAAAGACAGGTTATGAATGCCAGAAGCCAGTGGGGAACTAATGATGCAGGAGGGACGGGCTGTACCTGATCGATGTCCTCCATGTCAGATGGGCCCTCGGTACATGGAACACTGTCAGACTGTCAGACGCCTATCTGACACCGAACTACAGAATGTATGCTTTCACTCAAGTGCCATCCAATGGAAAAGTTACCCTGTAGCAGTGTTGTATGCATAGGGATGATCTACATGTATTTTCATCTAATATAGGAAATCCAATACCATTGCATTGACTGGCTGTGTGTCATGGAGATTACAAAAATCATGACCGTTCTCCAATCTGATAAGTAATTTATCATACAGAATCAAGAATTATTTCTGGATTCGAATTGAATTTGCTGACAGAGCACTTTCTTGAACATGTTTTTTTATGAAATGGTAGCCTTCTGCAGATTTGCACTATTGCATGTATGAATTAGTGCTTTAATATGTGCAGGAATATCACCCATAGGCGACGATTTGCATTATCATAGTAATACCAAAGTGATCTGTTTTATGGGGAGAAATACCTACAACTGTGAACTATATCAAATGCAAGAGATGCAGGTGCTAGAGAAGATGAAACAAAGACAAAAAACGCTATGTTGCAGACAGAGATTGCATTCCAACTTCCTAGAACCTGACATTGATCGTTATCTTAGATAAGGTAATCAATATCCAGATGGGATTTGAACTAAAATCGCAGTTTTGTAGTCTAATGGGCTTACCATTGTTCCATCCCACTTCAATCATTAAACCTAATAAAAAAACAACCAATACTGCAATAGAATCTTTCATCAGATCAATGACGTCATTGACCTTGAAGAACACAACAATGACAACAATTATAATGTAAATTAAAGAAAAACTACATAACATCAAACCCTTGCTTCGGTTAATCTAAAAACAGCTGGCAGTACAGGGAGAGAAGTGTTCCGACAGGTTAAAACCATGTTTACTGACAAAACTTAGCAGATTTAAGTCAACGCTGCACTAAGAGATAGAGTTGTACGGCTTGCTCCGAGACTTGGCTGTAATGGGGAAACCTAGCAAGTGTCCAGACAATACAATGGGAGTCTACTGTCTTCACTGATGTCAGTGTATTACTGTAATGAGACCTGGGACTGATAACAACTATTGCTGTACTTACATGGCATCTGTACCTAATGGGCAGGGGATGTGCTTATTCTATTACTTCCATTCTCATGATTGAACATCATGACTTCGGGCATGCAGATCTAATTGGACAGACGTGGACACTCTGCCGCACTGTTCCTGTGCTATGTTTAGAGATTGGAATACCAATTACTGTAAAACGGTTTTATTTAGCGGCTCGCAATTTTCACGATTTGGCAAAATTTAAGAGAAAAAACTTATTCACGATTTGTTAAATTCACGTTGTCCAAGTATGTCAAAATATATTTTTTTTGTTCACTTACCAAGTTCACGAAACTCGTATCCTACTCGCAGGCTAATCTGTTAAAATCACATGTGCGATGGTCACTGACGCATTCAA
>JAUTBQ010177588.1:0-11223 GCA_032361185.1 Lepetodrilus ovalis
ACATCAGTCTGTGCTATACGCTGTCACACTATGAGGGGTTTCTGGTGTTCAATTATAAGCAATTTGATTGGTTCAATTGGTGTACTGGTGTACAAGCAACAAATCAGAAAACTGTCTCCTAACATGTGAGAGTTATCCACCCCATCTGCGTAAATTCGGTTCAAAATCAACTTGACAGATAATCAGGAAAAGGCGGTGTTGGCTGCAACCAGTGCTAAAGATGTTTTTATTGGAACAAAAAGAGAAAGCAGAAAATCGTTAACCACGCATTGTGATGCTATTGTTGTTAAATATTCAGCGGAAGTATGATAGGTGACTCTAGATCCTTACCAGCTGCTTATGCAGTTGGGCTGTGTAGAGGACGTGTTGTCATTTTACATAGAGCCATTTACTTAATTCAATAACCTAGGGGACCTTTCCAAAGTCGATTACTTTCATTGGCACTGAGCTAAATAAATCAACCCCTATCTCTTGTAGACAAATAGCGTTAACCGGCTATCAAATACCCATGATAACAAGGCAAACCAGTCCTCGATAACAACTTTGATAGTTTCAGAGGAATCGAGTGGCAACGCCAAATTTACTATCTTGACACATTTTCATTTTAATGTTATCTTGTTCACCACACAATATTCAATATGATGTCTTTATCTCATAATCAACCAGAGCGTCAGATTTCAGATTTCTCTCATTAAAACATTCCATCAGACTTCATATCAAGCTGTTATCACAAAAGAACTGCTTCTACATAGGAAATATTGAAAAACTCTCCCACAGGGGTCATTGTAATGAGTCTATGAATGAGTAAATGATAACTTTTAAACTTTAATGTGATGTACATGTACTACATTTTTATGGGTAATCAAAACATTTGAAGTTACACTTGAAAACAACTGGAAACAATCTGGCAAATGTTATCTAAAAAAATATATTTTCAATGAAAGCATCAACAGAATTTGTTCACAAAAGAAACTTGTAGAATAATGTTAAAGTGGGTGAAAACACATGGAATGAACAGGCTAGAAGATTGTCTAGAATAATCTGCAATATATACATGACATACTTGACATGTACTGTACCCTGTGATGGAAATTGACTTCTATAGTGGAGAACATCTTTCCCGACTAGCATACCACGAAACATCTTCCCCAAACTACCACAGTACCTCTACTAAACTGGCATACCATAGTTGTTCCTCAACTGGCATACCACAGAACCTCAACTAAACTGGCATATAGAACCTATTCACATACTCATCATAATCCCGGTCAAGAAGAAACAGTGTTCATAACTTCATCACACGGTCCACCTACAAACCTGACAAACATGTGATGAAAGGACACGCCGCTTGTCCATCCTGTCACATTAATCTCCACCATCAATCCTAAAGCCATATCGTGGATAATCTGGTGTCCGACACACAATGGGTGATATTCCAGGCACGTGCAGATTGGACAGCTGACTAATGTAGTACGTGTAACCCGTGTACTGACCCAGTCATCATTCATGCAACAGTACTTGTAGCTCCTTCAAGTAGAAATAGTTGTACTCACTGCTAATCCAGTTATACCCAGTGGGTGGAACTATTGAGTAAAGCAGATTCAATCAGGCTGTAGGTGGACCTGAGGACAGGCAGAGAGAGTTCATCATTGCTGTGATAGGATTCAAAGCTTTTGACAAAGGTTCCAAACATTGGATAACTATCCTTGTCAAGAATAGTATTTTAGAGGCATTTTTCCCCCATGGCATAGGGAAGTATTGAATGAGTGAGAGTGAGTGAGCAAATGGGTGAGAGTGAGTGACCAGGTGAGTAAATGAGTGAGTGACTGAGGGACTGAGAGTAAGCGACTAAGTGAGTGAATGATTGAATGAGTGAGTGAGTGAGGGGAAGAAATATAATCAGATGTCATCCATGGGTACTTTGTGTATCAAGGATGGGTATTGTGTGTATCAGGGATGGGTACTGTGTGTATCAGGGATGAGTACTGTGTGTATCAGGGATGGGTACTGTGTGTATCAGGGATGGATACTGTATGTATCAGGGATGGGTACTGTATGTATCAGGGATGGGTACTGTGTTTATCAGGGATGGGTACTGTGTGTATCAGGGTACTAAGCTTGAGATACACTATTGAGAGATGGTTTTAACACAAAGATGATACCAATAAGCAAACAGGTGGGTTCTACATACACCCAGTTACCCAGTGTGGGTCAGGGTGTGGGTCAGAGTGTGGGTCAGGGTGATCCACACCATATTGCAGTCACTATGTATCTAACATACGTCTACTAGTAGTCTCGGCACTCAGCTACTATTGTCAGGGACTGTATACAGTCAAGGATTATATATGGAGTAAACACTATGTGAACATATCGGTGAACTTTGAATGCCTCTTGCTACATACTGAAAAATGAACACAATGTATGAACCATAAGAGGGCAGCATGAATAAAAAGAACAAATATACTTCTGGCCTTAAAAACCTTCTCTCTTTATTTAGCATGATTTTATGCTGTACTCACAAATTATTCACAAATCACCATATAAAATTTGAGCTTGAGCATGAAATTGTTCTCAAAATGTTTGTAATTCTCAGGACCTGCTCTCCATTTTTCTCATCAACATGTAAATTATACATATTTAAAAAACCCAACTAAGACTGCAAGCAATTGTGTAAAACTAGAAACTTAAAAAAAAAAAAAATTCCTTTATTTTTTTTTCTTATCCCAGTTTACAACTGAAATAGCCTTGAGGTGGGGTGGAGGTAATATTGTGTTTCAACACTGAGAACTATAAACCGATGAACACAATCAATCTCTCGACTATGTGTACAGTTCCTGGTATCTGGCCCTAGTGTAGGCTACAGAACAGTCTCCCACAGTGCAATCTCTATTCCAATCTGCAACCCAAGTTGTCAGTCACGCACACACACACATATGATAAATATCTGTGTATGGTGAACAATAACCTATATACTGTATCATTAACACAATACTGTTGATATTCCACATACTTGTTAAGTAACCATGTAAAAGGAGGAATATCAAATGGCCCTTGACCAATCATAATACTCAAGTGAACACTTATCACCTGTATGCCAGGCTGTAATAACTGTAATCGCTGGTATCTAGCACTAGCAGTTTATGAGGCCAGTATTTTCATAAGGAAATACGGAGCCCCGACATAGAACCCTGACATTATGACATCGCACCCTGACATTAGGGGACTACCATTGTCAGCAATTTGTGACCGAGGTATGACCGAGGTATGTCAAAGGTATGACAGAGGTGTGACAAGAGGTGTGACAAGAGGTGTAACAGATAGCAGTCATTATTTACCAGTCAATATATTGAATTAAAAAAAACCCATCTGACCGGTGACCCAGTTACATTGATTAGATCTGCTGAAATACAAACATACCTCTTATGTTTCTAGAAGGGAGCCAAGTATCGAATTGCTGAGTATTTTGTTTGCATTTGAATTCACATTGGAGTCATTGTTTTGAACACTGGATAAGTTGATGTCAAGATTTGATTTGCTCTGATCGTGTTTCAATACTGAATCCATACCATATCATTTATGGTCAACATTACAGCTTCTATTATAGAAACGTACGCTTGTGTTTCAGATGCATGTGTATTTTCCTATTTCCTGTAATTCTAGTCCGTACTTCATATGTCAATATCCTGTAGCACAATGAAGCAAGGACTGTATTTCTGGAAACACATTGTTGACTGTATTTCAACCAATACTATTGTTCGTAGATATGTAAACAAGATCAATATTCCCTGTGTAGTTCTCAATTCTGTTATTTCTGTTTGATGGTGTCAATATGCACACATTTCGATTTTATAATGAGCCCAAATGGCACAGCAACCATATCTGTTTTCAGATTAAAATAGCAACAACATTGGCTGTTAACTGAATGAAATAGAAATTGCAATACCGTAAAGGGGTTTGATAAACATAATGATAATTCAGAGAACATCTAGAAATGTGTTGAAGAGCAAATGTTAGCTTCTGTTGGCCATTAGCACTTGATAATGAATGCAAGAGTTGATAGAAAATCTTAAACATCGATGTTGACTGAATGTCATTTGACATCAAGTGTCATATTGTGTCATAACAAAGTATGATGAAGAAAATATTTCCATAACATGATGAGTAAACATCCAGGTAGCAACCTTTCCCAGAACAATAGAACAGCCGTGTTTCCAGACATGGTATCCTTCACCGGGACAACTGCAGATATACAATTCAAAATAGTTATAAATGGTCTTGAATATCGCTATGTCATTCAGACTCTTGAATATACACTTAATGCATTCTAATATCCAATATTAAACATTCACTTGAACAGATGTCAATCATGCTGTTGAATATAAGTGATTCATGCTATTAAATATACATTAATCTTGTCAATACTATTTATATTAACCCTCTCCCTGCTGGATTAGGCACAGACACAGCTCTTTAGGGCATCTCCGGTTGCCTGCAGCAGGGAGAGGGTTAAGCCTCCTGTTGATGGCAAACATTGATCTTATCAAATACTAACTATGTAATTTCATCCAACAGGAAATAAGTGAAAGCTAATAAAAATTTCAAGACATAATACATGAAGTAACTCACAAATTTTGTAGGAATCAAGGGTGTACAAGTGCAGATCTAATGAACTCAATTGCCTCTACACAATGAACAGACCGAGAAATCAGTCAAGATGACAAGGTTGCCAGCTTAGTCCTTCTTTGTTAATCATGTCAATAGAAAATATTCACAACGTTCTGCTTTCTTTCTAAGGACAGAACACATGGCCGCTGCTGGCAACATGCCTTGCACCGAAGTCATGATACTAGGCAGGCTCCAGAGATTAGCTTCATATTCATAGACAACTGTGTTGTGGATACTTTATTTAAGAGGGCGGATTGATTGAATTATTGCTTAACATCGTGGTGGGAATATTTCACCCATAGGCGACGATAAGAGGGTGGAAGTGGAAAATATAAAAAATACTTCATTTCGATTGGCTGCGATCGTTTTCAGCCCCTCCTCTAACACTGCCAGTCATGCTCCGTAGACCACGGTGCTGATCACAGTGATCAAATGATCAACAATAAATAATCAGCCATTCTCGCCAACCTTACATGATATAGCCTTTGCGCACACTTCATGGTTTGAAAACATTCTGCCCAAGGCAAGCTCTGTTTATGGGCTGTGTATTACTCACATATATAGTACAATGATAGATCAAAGCTGTGGATAGATCCCTAACTGAAATATACAGGATTTAATAACCAAACAAGTTGTGACTGATAATCCATTGGCTTTATTACACAAAAGTACACGGGTCAACTGGAAGTGCTTGTCACTCAGAAAACAGGGTGGAATCTCTACAATGGGAAAACTGCATGCACCTACATTTGCAACAACTTCAGATTTGAGATGGTCCAGTTTCGGTGTTCAGGACTATTCCAAAAAAGCAGTTTTCTATGTGATCAAGTTTTGAGGTAGATAGACATACTTTATTATCCAACAACGAGGGGAAATTAGTTTACATCATTGGCACATATGCATGCTTACATATAAATGAATCAACATACACACAAATAACAAGATACTAGTAGCACATTTACTGGGATATACTCAGATGACACAGTGTAATTTACAGTACTTTAGCGAATTATTTATCAGGTTACAGCAATATTAAAGTGAACTTTTTGGAGCAAGAGACAACATATTTAGAGAAAAGCCTACAAATAGCTCTTGTCTTCAGGATACATTCAAATTGTATATTTTCACTCAGGCTGTTAGAGCTAATTCTGTTGGCTAGATAATGCTACATTCTCATCTTTATGCATTACGACAATGAATATTCATAATGCTGAAAAGAACAATGGTAAAATGATATTATGGCCAAAAAAAAACCCACCCATTTTATAACAAAAGAAAATAAAGAATATATTTTATGCATGAGTACATTAAGATGCATGAACAAAGAGGACTTTATGTATCCATAATTCCTGAAAAACAACATAACGTATGGGGTTTTCATTTAAAACCTGACAGGACAACTATAGGCTTGAGTGAACAATCATGCAAATGAGGCAAACCTTGTACTCCTGTTCATATTGCAGAACAAACGAGGACAAGTTGTTGGCATTTCCATATCTACCCTAATTGAGTATCCTACTTTGAATATGCCACTGGGATAGCCTGGAGACAAACAAAATTAATCTGGAAACAACGAAAAAGGATTACGTACTTCAAAGAGCAGTGTACATACATAATTCTATTGAGGATAGTCAAATACCACCACAATAAACAGGCTTTTAAATACATCAAACTTAATGCTCAAGGGTTAATCCTTTTTGTTAGGTTTTTTGAAAAAGTATGTTATTTTTGTGTGTAAATAAGTAAATAGGACACAAAAATAAGAAAATCTATTATAGTTGATACCAAGGTAGAAATTGATGTTGTAAAGCTTGCATAGGATAGGACTGTCATATTATTGCACAGAAATTAAATTCTTTTTAGATATAGACTTCTCTCTGATAGTAAGTTCAAAGAATACTGTATTTTTCTTCACAAAATAAAATCATCCCCAATCAATAACATCATTTAATCATTCTATCTTTGTGTCAGACTTAATAACATCATTCAGGTGCCCATGACCTACATATTTGGGAACATACCAGTTAATGAGACCCTGTATAGGAAGTGGCGACATTTTCAGACTTCCCTAGATAAACAGTCGTCAGAATTCAACTTCCCAAACTCCACTACACCCAATAATTAAATTACAGAAAACGCTGACCATTTTGCCTATTAATTACCATATTTGTTCCCTATTTCCAGCTAGAATTAGTATCATACCAATCAAAGACTGAGTCACCATGACAACATACTTGGCGCCTAGCGACTCGCGAGTAAGCAGATGTGACATATAAAGCTGTACATAACATTACACAAGTGAGTCAGATGGTCAATATATCACTACATACTGTACAAGTATATCAGGGACTAGCTTGCATGCAGTTCTGACTGTAGAAAAAGAACAGTTACAGATAGCAAAACCTCCAGCTGATAATTCACAGAACCTTCAAGTTGACTGTTCATGGATCCTGAAGTTTGGAATAAATATTGCTTTAAAAAAAAACACTCAAGAAAAAATAAAACCTTCAACAAGGACATATGCATATGATTTTCAAGACTACAAGAATAGGACCTTGCAGCATCTAACAAACATATGACCTTCAAGAACACAAGTAAAGGACCAGCAAGAACACAAATATATGACCTTCACGAGCATAATCTTCAAGATTGCAAGTATAGGACCTTCAAAGATACAAGTATTCAGCATCTAAGAACACAAAAATAGGACCTTCAAGAACACAATATTAATGACTAAGGAAAAGACTACCAAGAACAGTCATAAGACCATCAACAATACAATTATAGGACTATAAATCATTGATCTCCTTTGCAAAATATAACACTAAACATAAACTAAGCGTTGCTGTTCAGATATGTGGTTCGTCCACATTAATCAAACCTATTGTCCTCAGTAACAGTTCCCTAAATTAACTTGACCATGATGAAAAGCTTTGGGTAATCAGCACATTGTTATCTTGATGGCCACAGTTATTGGTTTTCTATTCTGCAGTGTAGGAGCTGCCTGACAAATTGGACTTATCGGATCTTCCACAGACAGTTACTGAAGACGTTTGTATAAATCATTCTCATTCTGTTTCCTACAAACATTCCTGACAACCTGAATAACCAATCGATGGATGGCGCTCTGATCAGGAATGTTTCAATATTCAAGATCTGCCTAACCGGCCTGGATTTCATGCCTAAGAATATTTATAATACAATTTATAATTTATAAAATTCCTTACAATTTAAAAAAAATAAAAACTACAATTCAATGTGCTACAAAAGTTTGTTTGACAATTCTGTTAATAAATGTGTAACTATTGAAAATAGCAACATCTATTATTGTTAAAATGAGCAATAAATGAATATATTTGCAATGTTATGCAAAACAACATGTCTTTCAAAGGTTCAAAATGTCATTTTCCCAAATGATATCGCAACATATGTTTCTTAGTTAATGTTCAAGTTCTTTTCATGTCCCCGAACCATCCCATCAGCATATTTACACATTCTTACATTGAAGTCATGATCCTACATACCAGGACTGGTTATACCACTGTAACCTGTATGATCTACGGCTTTTACAACAGTGTCACAAGAGTTACATAGCTACATATATTACTTTATGTAGTGAACTAGTAAGCAATGTGAAAACCATGGCGACAATTACTTCAGTCAAGACATTCTCCCAGACAAACAGTCTTCCATACACAGTCTGTCAATAGACAAAAACAAAACACACTTAGGCAACAATGACTGGTCCCTGTCCCCCAAAACAATCCCAGGTGGTACCAGTTTGACAAATGTACCAAGGCGATAGTAATGTCGTTAGTTATTTCTACATCATCACAACACATTCTTGACAAGATAACACTCCACGCTTGACTGACATCAAGATATACGCTCTCTCAAGTAGCCTGAAGTCTTGTCTGTCTTTTCTTCATACATTAAATATTTGCACGAGTCAAATCAATGTGTACATGCACAAATATAGATTAACCTTTTTTTGTATGTTAACGATTATCGATGATGAAACATGTGCTGATTATGTACGCAAGGGAGATTAGTATGGCATTTAAAACGAGCTGGGCATGCATGGATGAACACAGCCCTGGAAAATATGTCATGTGACCACCTGTGGAAGGTTTTGTCCTTCCAGTGGACATAACCATGGTGACCAGGCGATACTTCGACATTTTCCTCAGCAGCATCAAACAGGAAGTCCTGCACACACGCTAGAACCAAATCGGTAACCTCCGAGCTTAGTGCTGGTAGCTTCCAACATCATCACTTGCAACCGACAATGTAGCAATCAAGGCATATCAATGTTTAAGTTTCAATTTCTGCCAGTATGTAAATGCCTAGCTTTATATTGTAGGCTACTGCCATGATTGTGCCAAGTGTATTGGACCATCATAAATTACATTACTTGGTCTGTCAGTGAGTCGGTTCTCGCAGGTTTACTGCAACATTCACCGCTATGGATGTTGCAGTTTTCCTCCGGCCCTAAACTGACAAGTTGTGATGTTAGTGAAAATTCTAGAAAGCGACTCTTAAACTCCATTAAAAATAAAAAATATAAAATTACATTAATGAAGATATTTTTTCTCTTAGTTCTCTACAAAATCCTATTGAAACCAAACTCACTGCTGCAAGCTCAAGCAAGCTATTCCTCTGTGGAATACAGTATCTTGTCCAATACAGACCCTTCACAAGTCATACATGTATTTATTGTCACTTCAGACCACTTTGATACACTGCTTCAGGATAGTTCATATATGACAACAAAGAAAAGACTTACCATGTATCGTTTGGAGAGGACTGACATGATCACCATATCATCGAAAGGTCGAAACTAGTTTGCCGAGTTTAGCTAGCGAAGTGCAGGTTATTCAGCGAGTTCAACTGTAGACCTGACCCCCAACATCCTCAGTGTAATGACAGCAGTGTACAGTAAGCCATCAACATCTCGGTACACTACTGAATACGTATCTGTCTTCTAGTACCACCTATCTGCTTGTACTCGTATGTCAACATGAATGTACATTTTGTACTAACTAATACGTGTGGCTAACGGTTGACTATCTCCCTCCTACAATAATATTTGAAATATCAAATAATTATTAATTAAAAAGTAATACTGTAACATTGACTGGAGAGGTTTGGCTATCTCTTTTGGCCTGTGTACCATTCCATAGATAATAGCAAACTATATACAGTTTACATCAAGTTAGGATTCTTGTGAAAGTGTAATCAACTTGGAAACAGGACCCATTCCTATTTTCTTTTCATAATATTGGATAACTTTCCTAAGATACATACTATGTCTCTGAAAAGGTAATCTAAAAAACAATTTACAAAAATTGAAGTTGGGTTTAGAGTTGTTTTCAAGGTTCTGTCACTTACATCACAGATTGTCAATTTAGGGGAAGAAACCAATAACATTCATTGTGTTGAAAGAAGTAATTAAATATGTCTAAAAGTGTATGAGAGTATGTGATACTGATACTCCTAGAGATATCATTTAGATGTATTACTGCACTAGCTCCATGGCAATCATGTATTATTAAATAGTTGACTGGAGAGTAGCACATAATAAAGAGACGGAAATACAGTTTTAATATAATTGTCATTACATGAAATAGCCCACGTGATCACAAAGTGATTCAGCCATATAATACCCTTTACAGCCATCTATTATGTACTTAGATGGATCCATATTAAACATATTAAGCACCTGTTTTTAACGGCTGATGAATACCACCATGTACAAAGTCGATCCTTATGCCCAGTCTTTAAGTTACGTCAAAGTTCAATATATTAAATTCCTTTTAGATAATTGAAATATATTTATTCATATAATTTGAAACCAACAATAACCTGGACATTCTATTAAGCTATTATGTCAGTTGCCGTTGGTAATTTTCAGTGGGCGGTTCTACTGACATAGAAACACAAGCTGGGAGAGCCCTAAGCAGGAAATTTACATAATTCTCATATCATATTCAATGTTCTTTAGGACCTGACTTAGCCTTCATTCTGATATAAAGCCACATAGAATTACTGAATTGAACATAACAGAGAACAACTAAGCCATAACTGAGTGTGTTAAGTAAAGCGAAAAGATTTCAAGTGCTGGAACAATAAATAAAATTGTTTTACTACTTGTGTTACAGAAGTATTTTTGAGTTGGTACTTGGATTCCAAGTGTTGTATTAGATGAATGCAAAATCGCTACCTTGAACCACTGAACAAAAAATATCTTTCTTGGCGATCCTTGTCATCATATGGTACTGATGTCAGAACTGATGTTAAAATATAAAGTGAATTGAAGGCCAGTTTTCCGTTCCACGGTATGATCGTAGCGCTGTGTGTTAATGTATAGGAGTTAAGACTCGTAGCACTATGATCATTCTGTAGAACGGGGCCTAGTCTCTCCCACAGACCCTGTTCTCTAATACTCCTATTCGAAATATCTCCTATGGACAAAAGCAAGTCCAGAGGTTAAAGAAATTCAGAGGCTCCTTTCATATTCAAATAGTATACATCAGTAGAATTTATTAAAAATAATTT
>JAUTBQ010177599.1:0-11222 GCA_032361185.1 Lepetodrilus ovalis
CTTCACAGTGATATATAAAATTCCTACTAGAGTAGATCTGTTATGGTTTCTGCAACAAAAAACATGAGAGAGTGATCTGAAATACCAGTGCACCGGAACACCATGACGCACTGTAATTATAATCTATGTTTTAACTTACCCAGCACTACAGTTGCAACCAGCTGCGTGTACGTGGCCCGTGACCTTGGATAGGGACGTCCATACACTGTAGTCTGGTTTTTGTGTTGTCTCCTTGGTGGGAAGAGATGGAATCACCTTTGCTTTTACGTAGCAATGAGAACAGTCCTCGGAAATTGGATGATATTGAATCGAATGCACATGTCGGTCTTCGTAAAAGACTTTAGCTTTTAACTGGCGCTTTGCGTTGTTGGGGCCCATATCTAATGTCCGTTGTTTGTTGAGCACGATGTAGTTGTACAAGTCACTATTGGAAAATGATGGTAACAGTTCAATATCGTCACTCCAACCGTTTAATAATGACGGATCTGGCAAAACTTCCCCGAGAGGGGATACGAGTCGTTCAGCACGCCGCCTCTCGGTAACGGTTAGATTTTCCAGTTGTACCTCTTCTATCGTCTGTTTCCCCAGCATACGCACACCCTGTGCACGGAGCACTAATTCTTCTTTGCTACCGGACACATACTCGCCATGGTCTCGTAGAAAGTTCTTAAGTTCTTTAATTTTCAAAAGAGAAAAATTTACCGCTTGCTGTTTACTTGACGCCATATTTGACTGAGAAATGCATCTCCGGAAGTAATCGCGACCCAAGGGAGATAACCCCCCTAAATAGTGGTAAATAATTTCTAGATAGGACTATACATAGACTACACAGACTAAACTGAAGCCCACTAATTAGGTTTGTTTCAACTTTCAACGCTTATTTATAGCACAGACTTACAGGCTTACTAGTAACTAGGTAACACTTAATTGGTCTGTGGTAATTAGCTTACATTGTCAGGATGAATATCGACAAGAAATTGAACGTTGTTACTGATATAATACTGACACATAGCTATTATTATTTTTACTATTTGGATCATACGATGCAATGTACACAAGTATTGCCTTGGCTATACGTTAAAGTTAACCCAAACTAGTCCATGTAGCTTCACTTAACCTTCGTAATTAAAATAAAGGTCATTACGAGGAGTAGGTCATATCAACTTCAACTTGCTAATTATAATAATAGGCGAATGTAAACACCATGCTATCTCATCTATACTAGCATAGGCGTGGGATAATTCGCCAATGAGGGTGTTACAAGATACAACTTTCCCCCCAGAATACTCTAAACCCCAGACAGTTTTTCTATCAGCTTTATTGTGCGTGGTATTACACATTGGCAATTGTTATTTACCTTGTCTATTCTTGTGCTTTAACTTGACGTGATTTATACCCCGATGATATTATTAGATAAACATATATAATAACAGCGTGTCTGAGAATATTCATGATCCTAAACATGGCTTTTAAATGTTAACATCAATCTTTTATATGCTTTCCCATATTATATACTTATTACATTATTACATTATTAAAGGTCGCAAAATTACAAATTATCCATAAAGAGTTTTACATTTTTGACTATGTCATATGCACGTCTATATTGCAGAGCATAAATCATATTCGAAATCCCCAGTACGCACAGTTTAGTAGAGTTAGTAACATCATTGGTTTTCACAGGCGGGGAGTGACTTTTATAAAACATATAAATCAAAGGAAAGGTAGACCGGATTCTATTAGAAGGTAATACGAGAAGATCTGTTTGTATATTAATTGTGATAAATGTTCCTGGTTCAAGACACATTACTTTCACATGATAATGATTAGCATTCATATTACCTTTAACCTTATCAGTATAGCCGAACTTACTGATACTCATTAAATGCAAAGGTAATATATATTCCTAAGCAATATAATGGCGATAAATAAAAATTAATATTTAATAAGTGATATATATATACATATACATTTAGGATATATTTGTCTCAATCAGATACGCTAAGGATATTCGTTTTTAGAGATTTTAGTTGCTTTATTGCACAGATTCCTGGTATAATGGAGAACAACGCACAACTTATGCTGCATGCAGCAACTGTTATGTACATAGAAAGCCTGCCTACACTATATACTAGTCCTTATGTTAGATCTGTTCTACGGCGTACTCAATTGTAGCAAGAACTGTAGATAGATACCAAACACTAGTCACAAGACATAGCTGAACTATTGTTGCTTGCACCTAATCTATGAGAAAACAACCAGAAAGTGTCATGATCAGTGCAAATATGACAATAACACGAATGAAATATGCTTATTTTGATTGGATTCTTTTGTATTAGTTCAATCCATACGACACACGATCTCCTTCTCATGAAATATTGAATACATATAACATATTTTAGATATCGCTTACACTCAACAGCGTGCAAGTTATTACTTCTGGCTTTATACGTGTCATTCTCCGGATTTTTCTTTTCAACTTGTCATGTCTATGGCACTATTGTTTATATTTAATTATTAACATCAATGCAAAACTGTATACAGGATTTTAACCTCGAAACTAGTATACCGGTAGATATATATTACTATGAACTGCATAGACTCGGAAGTATGACTGATCAGCGGCGACAAACCTATTCATATTATATATTTGTGAGATTTCCAACAACAGAACAGTTGAACATCTAAGCCATCTTGCAATGATCATGGTGATTACACTGATCGGTGAGTTGAATACTATTATATATTCTAATTCAGAGCAAGAGTATACCTCATGTTCACGATTTATGTTTGACTTCCAATATAATAAGCACGACAGTGGCATTCTAACACCTATGGGAACAAACAGTGGAATGGTAAATGGGGTTCAATTAAACGGTGTGCCAAGAAGGTCAATCAATGTTCAAGGCTACAAGGTCAAATAACGCACATCCGGGTTAGCAGAGTATACCTGTTATGAGAAACCTCATGAAACGGAGACTTGGGCTTATTCGGTCACTAGACTTTTAGCTATTTTCACTTTACCAATTTTCTTCCGAAACCAATTACAAGATCATGTCTCGCTGGACTTGGTGTGATGACTTGATGGTACATTGATGTTATATTTAGAATCGATGAATAGAATTGTCAATTGAGTTGTTGAAGTGTGTACATCAGCTATAAAGCATGACCTTCAGTGCCGCCATGACCTTGAGACAAGCACATAACCACTTCCTATTTGCGAGGTTCCATGCAGTTGTAAAATCTCAAGAGTTATTTCGATCAGTTTAAAGTCACTTCAGCAGTGTAATGTATCAGTTACAATTACCAAAGGGTTTTGGTTTGTGTGTTTTAATAGCTTCCAAAGCAGTTCGAATTGCCATGGGATCTGCTGTGTTCATGAAACTGCTGTCAGGAATCTGATAAGACATGTATACAAAGTATTGATGGTAGCAACAGCTGCTACTCAGACAACATGCTTTGAACTTCCAGTATAAATACGTTTCTGGTGTATACTTGTGTAATAAGCTTTGTTCAGCAGTATACTATCGGCATACAATTACATATATCAATGCTTTATTTGGAATATATTTGAGATATTAAAAAATATCCGCTTGGCCACGAACTGTTTCAACTAACTGTGATTGTATGTGTTTGAATATCCCATGTACGTGTCTACATGTGTACTGCACTTTAAATACTATGCTTTGTGTAACAAAACGCCTATTCTTAAAATGTTTACAGTTTTACTTTTACGGTTAGTAAATATTCATGATTCCTGTTGTCTTAATTTAGTTAATTATAATTGAGACAGGTTTCACCGGTGCTAGATTTATCAGGAAGTTGAACAGACAGTCCTAGTCTATATGTTGTTGAGATCAAACGGTTGTTTTCCCTTGTCTAGGCTGATATACATAGTTTCAGACTGGCGAAACATCATGTGCATGTAGTAATACAAAAACATAACCCAGTGATTTTCATTATTTCAACCCACATTGAAGAGTTGAAGCTATTCCTAGCAAGTTCCAACGCAAAACATCATCAGATGAGATAATCTGACATTGCGAGACCCTGATTTCTCGAAACAAAATTGAGTTTGAGATTTTGCTCAGCTGAGGTTTCACCTATTAACTCAATGCTGTAACTTGAGCTACAAACTCAAAACCAGGCTGATAAGTTAGCACTGACTCTTAACTCAATTTTGTTTCGAGTAAGTTATTAAATGAATTTTAGATTACCATCTCCAGACCAAATGCATGACTAGCTAGAACAATCCGACGTCTACAGATTCCTTGGAGGACGCGTTATTAACGAAGATGGTAAAATTGTACACAGGACAAACCAGGTTGATCCACAGACATGGTCATTTAACGGCCCAGCGACGCTATAACTAGATGCTTCACTCACACGTCATAATATCAATAATGATCGGAAACGCTATTGTCCATACCCTGACCCTCTTAATCACTAGACCACAGCCTAATGGAACGTTAAGGGGATCAGCTGGATGTACGCTAGCGTCAACGTCACAGACAGCCGCAGATGTCACGGCGATTGGCACGTACCCTCCAGGAAGAGAAGACCAAACGTCCCTAGGGTCCAATTCGAAATCACCTCATTGGATCCATGGACAGACGTTGTCAATACGTTCTCGGAATGGTGATGGTGGGCACACGAGCTATTGACATTTAGTACCGTTGACACTTCTTCACATTTATGGAATGTTGACATTTTGAAGTACTAGTAACCGCCACCGTTGGCATATTTATGCTTGTTTTCGGTCATGTACTTGTATTTAAGTAAACATGGTTCCTTTGATTTCAATAATCGTATAGTCGTGACTGTTCTTTTGACAGTATTAATTGCGCAATTGTGTATACATGTGCAAATAGCACATCACTAAGTTAGGCTAACAATATAGGCTATTAAATGCCCTACAAATGTAACCAACGTACAACAAGCATGTTGTAATGTATACCCAATAATAAACACTATGCCGCCCTATTGTGCATTACAGTTTATATTTCCAATTATATTGTGCTTATTGTTCGCTAGACATATCCATGAAAACAAATATTGCAATCCTCCAAAGCACTTAGTTTTCGTGTTTATGGTATGTCTACTAAAGTAGAATGAACATTGTTACATGTCAATACTCGTACCACGGTTACCATACTTGCGGAGGTATATTGTAGCTGTTGCATAGAAGTCCAGCAAATATTTTATCACCGGTTGGTAATGAAATAATGGGCCATTGAAAAAATCTGAACTGCCAGAGTAGAGACATAACGTCATTATCATTTGCGATGTCTCACTCTTGTTGTGCAGTTATAATCATTGGTTCAGCAGTACAATTCTGCAACCGCATGTCTACTGCACTGCTAATAGCAACAGGTATCACATGTTTACTGCACTGCTAATAGCAACTGGTATAGCATGTTTACTGCACTGCTAATAGCAACAGGTATCGCATGTTTACTTCACTGCTAATATCAACTGGTATCGCATGTTTACTGCACTGCTAATAGCAACAGGTATCACATGTTTACTGCACTGCTAATAGCAACAGGTATCGCATGTTTACTGCTCTGCTAATAGCAACAGGTATCGCATGTTCCATTCAGTTGTACAATTCTAAGAAATTGCAAAAAACGAAATACACTTGACAATAGCCAGATGCTACAACTGAATCTAGCAAACTAATATAATATTTGCATGTCTAATATTGATATACGTGGGAAAAAATCCAGAGAAAATATTAATGGGAAGAAACCCACGTCAAGTTGCCAGGGCAACACATTTCAGCTCAGCAACATGACATTAGATTGCCACAAATTGTCGACATTATAATGCAACGCACGAAAAAAAAATCGCCAGAGGGTAGATTAACTCAATACAATGTAATATGGCCCCAAATCCTGATCACGTTTGGGGAAATAAAACTGTAAGCAAATTAGGAGATAAATGACCGTATTTTATTACTTTTTGGGGTGGTATATCACATACGAATTTAATTTCGAACTGAAGTGGAAGCAGTCAGGACAAGCGTATTGCTAATACTCTCATTTCCTTTTACGTCACGTAGATACACTGAAGGTCGACATTAAGTCATTGCATCCTGAAGCGCGAGAGTGACGGAAATAAACCACGATTTTAATTAAATTATTGCCGAAACATACACTTTGCCTTCCCAACCGGTCTCGAGAAGTATATGATATGATGGATGTACTGACGTCAGATTTACAGATTTCGCCGACACCTTCAGATATACGTAATACTCTATATCATTTAGACAAGAAAAAGCTATTTCAAGTTTGAGTATTTACACTAACTGGTAGAGGCAAACTATTATGATAACATCTTTGTAAGGAAACGAGTGTTCAGATTTTAACTATTAGACATAAGCAAACAAAAGTTGCATTTAAACGAACTATCCATGTATTCAAAAGTGTATTAAACCGTTATTCAAATCTAATTTTAAATATCTTCCGGGAGGTTCTCTGTTTTATCTTACTAATCTTGCAATTCTTGGGTAGACCGCGAGCTGACACGCATACATATTTCCACTTCAGTGTTGTTGTCTGTGGTGTGTGTGGTGCATTCAGCTGTAGACACCACGTGGATGAAGACCACTCTCGAGCAACATTTCTCTAAACCACGACATCACGTGACCAACCCCGGGTACAAACAGCAGGCCAAGGAGTTCATCGAGCGTGAGCTGAAGAGATACGGCCTGGAGACTTATAGCCACGAGTTCCCCACAGATGTTACCTCTGTAAGTATCAGGATGGCCACATCACTCAGGTAGCAATGAACAGTCGTCATTTGCTATGGCGTTCCGCACAATCGGTGTAAAAACATATTTGAGGTTCTTATCCAACCAAGGTAGACCATCAACATATCATTGACTTATTGTGTACAGCCATGCTAAAACACGTTAGGTATGCAAAATGTATGCCAAATGTAGCACTGTTCTATATATATATTATGTCATGCCATTTCACTGAATATTTGAAGGTACACGGGGAAAATGTGATTGGAATTTTGAAAGGGAGTTACTTCAACACTAGCAGAGATCAGATTGTAGGACTGATTGCACATTATGACACAGTGAGAGATTCACCGGGTAAGAATAAGTTATAGTCGTGTTTATTTAAGCGCGTGGTTTATTTTCAATTCATAAATTACAGGGGTGTCACAACCGAGTTCGCCTTATGTTTTCGTGATACGCCAGTATAGTAAACTTATCGCCCTGTCTAATCACTCAAAGAGCAAACATTAACCCACATAAACTAATTTGAGTAAATCGTCCGTAAAATTAAATATACTCTCCTAATTCAACCGCTGGGTAGAGTTTCACGAAGCTCTCTTATCTGGCGACCGTGCACGTACGAGAGGGATATGACTATTAATCGTGGATAAGATAGTTTCGTGAAATGATACCCAGAAGCGGATAAAACAATTATATTTCTATATGCTTGCACACCGAAAGTTAAATTCGCAACGTTTGTCACCGCGACAAGTTCCGATAGAATAAGCTCCTATTTTTCTTTGTCGCCCGCCTCTTGTGTGTAAGGACCTATATTTTATAAGTAATACGACCATCCTGCATAAACCTTCCTTACCTCAACTACTGTCATGAATCGTCAACAGTAATGATCACAATGTCCACAAGTACTGGCTGACACATTGCTGTGTTGTCCACTCGCAGGTGTTAATGACAAGTACTGACTGACACATTGCTGTGTTGTCCACTCGCAGGTGTTAATGATAATGGTGCGGCAGTCGTGGTGATGTTGCAGGCAGCCCAGCGCATCGCTCAGCGCTCCAGGAACTTCACCGTAATGGTTGTGTCTGTGGACTTTGAAGAAGGGGAACGAGGTGTGATAATTGATATAGCATAACACCCTGGTACATCTTATTCTATGCATGTTTACAGATCTTACAGATTATGTTTACCTAACCGATAGTGCTTAAATATATAGCTACTCCCAGACGTATAGAGTGTCGAATATTATAGCAGTGCGACCATTTCAAATGCTTCAGGGGTACCGGAAGTGGCGTGTTCGGGGTTGTGTGGTAGTGAGAGACTGATCAAAGACTGGTTCCCGTCCTTCTGGAAAACCACGCCAGCGGCAGTGGGCTTCATTGTCATGGATATCATTATGAATTTTGACGAGAAACCGAAATCGCAGGATTTCCCTAATGAATTTGAAATGGTGAGCTATTCGCAAATGCGGTATGTAGACAGAGCAATTCCGGATATGTTTTTCATATTCAATCTGAAATGTCGCTGCCGGGGGTTTACCTTTCACGGTGGCCAATTAGAAGTTGATTCATGACCCTCACATTGTTCAGTTTCGTAGATATGCCTACCTGATTGTTGATGCTTATTGCAGTATGGTGCATATGTTCCAGATATTTCCAGATGTCTTGGATAGCGTAAAGTCTGATGACCACCAAGGAGATTTCCTGGTTGCTGTTGGACGTCCATATGACTCTCACGTACTTTCCGCATTCCAGTCCGCCTACAGCAAGTTGGGGAGGCCCGAGTTCCAGCTGGAGGTGTTAAATATTAGCATGTTGACAGGATCCACCGTCACAGAAGACCAACTCTCACAATTCGGGCATTTAATGCGTAGCGACCACTACAATTTGTGGGAAAACAAAATACCCGCCATTTTTCTATCTGACACAGGTTAGTGTCGAAGGGGAATGCTATTCATGTTTAGACACTAAGCTGTGGGATGGGTAGTGTTTGAAACCTACCTCAGCTAATCCCAAATGTTTGTATTTCCAGCTAACTTCAGAGGGTACATGAAGAAATGTTACCACAGCTCCTGTGACGATATGAGCAAAGTTACCAACTCGATGATCCAGTTTGCTGGTAAAACTGCGCAGGCACTCATCGACACCATCGAAAGATTGGCGCCATCTATTGATCACGTAACATCGGGATCAGGTAGTTACCCATTAACACACATTTACTGTTATTGAATCGATGAAGTATATAGCTATTTTACTTCATCGTTCAGGCTTTCTCAAGTAGCTCGAACCTTTGACAACATCAATGATAAGCTCACGGACACACAAGTTATGTTCACTATCACACAGCCAAAAACAAGCGACGTTTCCTGGCAGAACACTTTCCCCTCTGGTGTCCCGGCTCCAATTTCTCCAAAATAATTTGAGCTTGATATAGACTCAGTGCTGTAACGAGTAACATATCAAACTAAGCTGAGTTTGTACTCCATTTACAGCACAGAATCAATGGGAGAAATCTCAATTGAGCAATATCAAATGTGCTTGGAGAAATGGGGGCCTGGTTTATTTTCGGACATCCACGTTAGGTGTCATGGTCTTGACATTAGGACACATAACATTAGTACTCAGTCAAGTCAAACTTAAATATATTACATGCTGTCTCACTCAAAACAATACTTTATTAACTAGTATAAAGCTCACACATGAATAAATAACTACGCCTATATATAGTTATGTTCAAGAAGGAATGATGTGCAATGTCGAGGATATGTATGTATGTGGCACTTCTGCGATTTTACCAACTTTTGAGTGTGAAAACCTAGTCAATGATTAGTTGCTTTGTTTCGCGGTGTCCAAGCTAGTCAATCATGCATGTATATGCGAGTTCTATGTTTTTTCGGGGTGACAAACTAAACTGGTCAACGATACATGTGCTATTAATATTCTTTCTTCCAGGCACACCTCAAGCAAGTTGCGGACTTCTATCCTGGCTGATGGTAGACACGTATATTCATTGTGCATATAGCTGCTTTATTCTGCTGGACATACTAGCAATACACATACTAGCAATACATATACTAGCAATACATACACTAGCAATACATATGCATGCAGCTATTATACTATCCTGTATCTAGTCTAGGCTATAGATGCTCGTAGCTACATTAATAAAGACATTTAGTCTTTTCACGTTGAACTTCAAACGCGAGAATTCCTGGGTTTTACGTCACATACAATAATTGTGTTGATCATGTGATATTGGACACGCTTGATTAGCTTGAAGCAAAAGTTAGAATGCATACGTGAATAATGTTAGTTATTTCGTGGTTTCATTGCTGATACGGTGCCATGTCGGTCCGTACGATTCCATAATTAACCCGATGGGCATGAATTATCACTTTTGAAGTTGAACATGGGAAAAATAAAGGTCTCTATTCTCCTTGATATACAGGCCTACTTGCCTATAAACATAAAACGTTATCTTCACTAGGCTACAAATGCATCTATTTTATTGATAAATATTGCTCGATATATGCCAACCTATAAATAGTGCTATTTTATTCGTCTAGATCTTCACTAGTTTATAAATGCAGCCGTTTATTCTCATCGATCAATACCAGGCTATAAATATAGCTACATTAATGTGTTTTCCTCGATGTATGCCAGACTATGAAGTATTACCCTCGAAATAAAAATGGAAATCACTGTATTTTTCCATTCCCTTTTCTAGATTCAAACGTCATCTCCATGCGACCAGGAATGTCTCTACAATCACTACGCTGAATGCAGCTGCGCGCCAGTTTAAACATAAAACACATTTGCAAAATGTGCGACTTCGTGATACGTTTTGACTAAGAAGTATAGCTTTTATCTTTCTCCTTCTAGCTTCATGCCATACTCCACAGCTCGTAATCGGCGGTCTGAAGCTACATAATACGACGGAAACCACAGGAGACAAATGTTAAAAGTCCTCGGTTCTTAAATAGACACAAGAGGCGTGAGGGAATGGAGGAATATGACATATCTACGATTAAGAGACTACTACAAATACATCGACTACAGATTACATGGGCGTTCTACAATACCGTACCTCGTAGTATAGTGTACCGCGCATTCATGAGCTGGACACTATTTCTCTTGCCATTTGGAAACCATGAAATATCGTCGCTGTTGCTAAGTAGTAAAACTCCAATGTATTGAAGGGTTTCGTCCTGTCTGGGTAGAAGATAGATAAATCCTGCTGAAGGTGGACTTCCACAGTGCGATTTGTAGCCACAACTTGTATTATCGATGCATGAAAACAATTAAAAAATAGTAGTTATAGGACACTAACCTCGCTTCCATTTCGTATCAGATGTATGCCCGAGTGACATAATTTTGGTTTCGAGCGAGCCTTGGCGAGCGTTGTGTACGGCGTTCGCTCATTACGGAAAACCATGCAAGTAACGATCATTTTGAAAGTACTTGCGTGTAGCCAC
>JAUTBQ010177610.1:0-11222 GCA_032361185.1 Lepetodrilus ovalis
GGAGTAGATAGAAATATCACATCACGAGAAGGTATGGATGTACGAAAACCTTATGTTGCACCAGAACTCACTGCGATAGCCATAGATACAGGAAAATCTGATGAGATACCTTTAGGCAGTGGAAAAGAGTTAAATCTCAAAAAAACTTATGATAAAAGTGATATAAACGATGGTCGTCTTATACCTTCTGGTAGCAAAGCCGAGAGTGTTAATGGTGTTTATGGCTCTAATTTAAATAATCGTTTAACTGATACTTATAAGTATAATTGTGCAATTTGGGAAGTAAGTGATAAAAGTATAGCTGCATTTGATACACATCATTATCGTCCTTATTTACAAGCTTTAAAGGCAGGTGAAGTAACAGTTACTGTTAAACTTGGGGACTTAACAACATCTAAAGTTATTAAAGTTATTGATCCTACCTCTATAGTTATATCTATGGATAATAAAGATGAACTACAACTTGAGTCATCAAAAAACTTAATGATTAAAGGAATATATAGTAATGATTTTAATCAAACAATATTTAGTGATGATATATATTGGGAAACAAATGATAGTTCTATAGCGAAACTAAATGTAAGCTCGTATGGAACTTCTTTAAGAGCGATTAAAAAAGGAGAAGTTACTATAACTACTAAATTTGGTGACTTGACAGCATCAAAGATTATTAAAGTTGTTGGTCCAACCTCTTTAGCTATCTCTTCAAGTGGTTCAATCGAGATACCATTTGGTTCTTCAAAAAGTTTAAATCTTGAAGCAATCTATGGTGATGGTTCTAAAAGAGGGGTTAATAGTGATGATGTATATTGGGAAGTGGATAAAAATGATATAGCTAAATTAACGGTAAGCTATGGGGCATCTTTAAGAGCGATTAAAAAAGGAGAAGTTACCGTAACTGCTAAATATAGTGGATTAACAATCACAAAAATATTTAAAGTGGTTGATCCAGTATTTGAGAGTATTCAGATAGAACCAAGTTATTCAAGTAGTGTTTATATAGGTAGTTCAAAACAGTTTAAACTTGTTGCGAAATATAGTGATGGTAGTCGAAAAGATATAAATGGAACTGTTACATGGCAAGTTATGTCAAATATCGCAACAGTATCTAGTGATGGTAAAGTGACAGGTGTTTTAGAGGGAGAAACAAGGTTAAAAGCTGTATATGAGGATAAGAAGGTATTTACAAATATTAATGTTTATAAAGTAAAGCTTTCCAATATCAATGCTATCAATTATCATAATAGTATGGAGATAAATAGCTCTGTTCAGCTAAAAGTACGAGGGTATTATAATAATGGCACAGAAAAAGAGATAACACAAAATCTTACTTGGAGTAGTGATAATGAAAGTGTAGTTATAGTTAATAGCAGTGGTAAAGTTACTGCAAAAGGTTTTGGTTCAACATTTATTACAGCTAAACATGTTGATGGGAATAATGCATCATTTTTTGTTGATGTATATCCAATGCCTTAACATCATTTCGGAGAAAATTTTTATTTTCTCCGAATCTTCTTGAGATAACTCATCTTCATATCCATCTCAAAGCTTTCGTTTGTTGGGTACTCATGACCAAAAACATCTTTCCAAAGAGTATGCTCTTCCATACAAAGATAAAAAAACACTTCTTTATGCCAAGCTGAAAGTGACTTATAGGCAAAACTAAACATCTCTTTTTTGACTTCAAGTGGATAGGAAAACTTACCACTAGCTCCAACCAAAGGCATCTGGAGTATTTTTGTCTTAAACTCTCTTTGACGGATTTGCTTTAGGACTGGTTTTATGAAAGTAAGTGTACCAAAAGAGACTAAGGCTACATTTTTAGGGTCAAACATCTCTGTTAGTTTTTTAAAAACTTCCCCATACTCTCTTTCCCAATCTTCTATATAAATCATAGGATGAAAATGAAAACCAACAAGATGACCTCTGTCATGAAGCTGTTTTGCCGCAGATAGCCTTTCATCAAGAGAAGCGGTTAGATGCTCTTCATGAGTTATGATGGTTTGAGGGTTTAGTGACCAAGTAAAAAGTAAGTTTTTAGGTAGGTTTTTTTGTTCTAAAAAGTAAGAGATATTGTCTGATTTTGTTTTAAACTCTAACATAACATTGGGATGTTTTTTTGCAAACTCTACAAGGTTATCTAAAACACCAAATCGATTGCCCCACATAAGTGAGTCTGAGGATTGTCCTGTACCGATATGGTAAAACTCATTTGTGTCGAGTTTTATACCAGCTAGTTTATCTTTAAGTGTTGTGTCAAATGTTATCTTTCCTTCGTTATAAAAAGATTGGATAGAGCAGTAACTACAATCATATCCACAACTCTCAACGGCATCAAGTGTAAGAAGATTGCAACATCGTGTTTTAGGGGAAGCCACTGGACATAATCCAAAACCAAGGTTCTTTTTTTCTTGAGATATGAGTTTTATCTTGGGTGCTTTTGTTTTTGGTTGGTTAAAGTTTTTATAACTGTTTGGTTGCTCTTGTTGCTGTTGATAGTAAGACTTTATAGGCTTCAATATAGTAGACTTCAATCTTTTACCTTCATGAGTAGCACTTGGGCTATCGTCCCAAATCTCTGTGATACTTTTTGAGTTCCACATCTCTAAATCTACAGCTATATCGATAAGTTGTTTTAACTCTTGATGGGAAAAGTTATAAAGCTCTGTTTTTTGCTTTAGAAAAACTTGTTTAGTTTGTGAAAGTTTTTTAAAGTTTGTATGTTCTGTTTTTTGTATAAATTGTTCATCTGTCATGAGTATAACCATAGCAAAGTTGAGGTTAAAATCTTAGTTTATATTTTTATGATTATATATATAATATTTAGTTAGAGTATTAATAATATAAAATAATTTATAGGAGATACAATGTATAAAATAGTTATGATTTTAACTCTCTTGTCCCTATTTTTGGGCTGTGGTGGTGGAGGTAGTGGAGAAGGTACAACAACTATAACAGATGATAAAATAGAGTTAGGACTTGCAAAAGAGCCAATAAGTTATGCAACCAAAGAGATAGTGCTTCCTGAGTGTAATGGTGCTGATTCAAGGGTTCAATTTATCCGAAGTAAAGCAGATTGGCAAAACATCTATACAACTTCCAAAAGGATTTTTTGTGTAAAGCCTGGTAATTATCGTGATGGTGGTGCTGTGCTTATTAAAAACAAAAATGGAACAGAGCAGACTCCTCTTTATATAATCTTAGACAATGGCAATGATGAACATCCCGCAAACTTAGTTAGTAGCCAACTTGCTAGTGTTGATTTTCAGTTTGAAAATTCAAATTATTGGGTTATAGATAGGATGGCATCGATAGGCTCTAGTAGTAAAGAAGATAATCCTATCTTGTTTATCAACTCAAGTCACAATGTTGTCAATCGTCACTTTGTAGATAAGTCTAGTGGTGGTATCACTATCAGAGATGGTTCTAATGATACTACAATTCAAAACTCAAGATTTCAAAACATGTCAGATTTGGGTCTTAAAAATGACAGAACTTGTATCGTTTTTGAGCCAAGAAATAGTGTAGGCAAGATAACAGATACAAAAATTATTCATAATGAGATAGCTAATTGTAGCGATGGAATACACCTTTTATGGCGTGATAGTATCAGCAGTATTAACTATGATGGGACTATCATCTACGACAACGATATATCTGTAGATTCTTCACTTTATACAGATTGTAATGGTAACAGAACTCCAGAGGGAGTATGCTCTTTTAGTGAAAATGCTATAGATATCAAAGCAGGTTCAAGCGATAAAAACAATCCGATAGTTGTGAAAAAAAACCGTATGTGGGGATTTAGAAAATCTGATACAACAGGAACATCTTTAGCAGATCCAGGTGCGGCTTTGGTGCTTCACTATGGTGTCAAACATGTTATCATGAGTGACAACACTATCTTTGATGCTGTGCAAGGTATCTTGTCAACGGAAAAGAGAAAGATAAACTATGCCCTTGCAAATGTGAGAGTTTCTAACAATGCTATCTTAGATGTTGAGTTTCCACTCGTTCTTAACGAAGCATATGGTTTGGAAGTTTCTAAAAACTATGTTGTAAATTCATTGAAATCTTGGTTGATTTTAAATCATAGTGATACAGTCGTTATAAATGACAATGAAATCGTTAACAAAAAAAGTGTTACTGCCATAGAAGATAAATATGCCTCAAATGTAACCGATAAGAAAAACAACCAATACTACACAATCGAAGTCAATAGACTAAGAGATTTATCGTTTACAACCGATAAGTTTTCAAATGCCAAAAGAACAGTAAATCCAGTAAAATAACTAGATTTACTTCATGAGTGTTATCACCTTTGAACTTTGAGGTGTTAGAGTTAGTGAGAGCTTGTTGTTTTCTACTTTGCCTATAGGTTTATGGGTAAAGTAGTCTGTTGCTTTAGTTGGGTTATAGGGTGGGTTTTTTAGTTTTAAAGTGATTGATTTTTTCATTCTTGTTGGATTTGCGAGTATTATATGAGCTGTGTTGTTTACCGTTCGTGTACCTGTTATAATCTTTTTATCGTCACTTACTGCGTCCCATGAACTCTTATGATTTGCTCTTATGAGTGGCATCATGAGTTGTATCTCTTTTGCAATCTGTGGTAAATCACTCCACCAAGGTTGATTTTTTATATCTCCAGCTTCTCCTCCATCTTTCCAAAATGCCATACCCCTAGCCCCTTTTGCGATAGCGGCAAAAAGTATAGGTCGAAAGTTTAGCCCTACTCCACGATTTATCTGAGCTATGATGGCAGGTTGTGTTTGGTTTTGGGTTTCGTTTAGCATCACAAAAGCGTTTGTTCTGTCTGTCTCATACATATCTTCAGCCACATAAGTTCCTGTAAAGTTGACTCTTTTATTGTACTTTCTAGCCATACCGTAAGTTCCGTTTAGCATATAAAGAGGGTGCATAC
Organism: Lepetodrilus ovalis; assembly: GCA_032361185.1. Taxonomy (NCBI): domain Eukaryota; kingdom Metazoa; phylum Mollusca; class Gastropoda; order Lepetellida; family Lepetodrilidae; genus Lepetodrilus; species Lepetodrilus ovalis. Next base: position 4,922 of record JAUTBQ010177610.1, read on the forward strand.
CAGTATCTTGGTTTATAACAATATCGGCTATCTCTGTGTAAGATTTTTTAAGATGATAAAACTCGTTGTCGATATAGTAAAAAAGTAAGTCATTTGTTAAACCTTCACTTTTGATTTGGGCAAGTGTTTTTTTAAGGTGTGCAATCTTTCTATCATGAGATTGGGGTATCCAGCTCTCATCTACTGGGATGATATACTGTACAAGTTGCATAGAGGAGTACAGACCTGCTCTTTTTGCTTTTTTGATAGCACTTGCTCCATCTGTCCACATAGCGATGTTAAACCCTTGTTTTTTGTAGATGCTCCAGTCAGCTCTTTTGTGGTCGGTGTAGATGCCTATTGGGAAAAATGGCTCAAATTTTCCATTTTTAAATATCTCCATGTTTCCTAGTTTATCTATACGAGTAACTGAGCCGTTAAAACTTTTTTTGTTTGAAGTGTTGTTTGAGGTGTGAATACCTTCTTTAAATGAGATGTCTTTGACCCAGATATTGCCATCTTTGCCTCGTTTTGGTAGGTCAAAAATACGAATTTTAAAGTATTTTATCTGTTGGTTGTTTGGTACATCTATGTAAACGGTACTCTCTTCCCAAAGGTTTTTTTGTGAGTTTGTTGTCATCGTGCCAAGTGAATTTGATATAAAACCACTATCTCCATAGTAAGAGCCAGAAACTTCAAGAGAGGGAGGAGACCAAGTATCTGTTTTGGACTTAAAAGAGATAGTATAACTATGGCTTGGTTTTATGGGCAGTAAAAAATCAGAGATAAGCCTATCGCTACTTTGTGCAGATGAGCCAGAACGAGATAGTTTTACAGCTTTTTCTCTACTGTCCAAAACAGCCCCAGAGCCTAAAGACCAACCTTTTGTATCGGTAAAATTACAGCTATAAGGAAGTGGTAAAGTTGTCTCTTCGCTCGATAAAGAACAAGCAGATAAAAGTAACGATAAAAGCGATAAAACTAATTTTTTCATGATTTCTCCTCAATTATGTGTTATTATACAGAAAAATAGATAATCATGAATATCTATTTTTAAAAAATAATTTTATATTTTAGGAGAAAGTTATGAGAAAGATAATCATGAGTTCTATGTTGGCACTAAGTGTGTTAACTTTGGGAACAGGATGTGCAAACAAAGCTTTACCAAGTAGTCGTATAGGAAGCATCAGTGAGTCATATGTGGGTACTGTTAAAGCTGTTGAAGCTGTAAAAGTTAAAGGCGATGGTACTTGGACATCTATGGCAGGTATGATAGCTGGTGGTGTTTTAGGGCATCAGATAGGTGATGGTAGTGGTCAAGATTTGGCTACGATGGTAGGTTCTATGGGTGGAGCGATAGCAGGGGCTGAAGCTGATGTCAAAGATGCTCAAAGGATTACTGTTGAGTTTGATAGTGGCAAAACTATTACCACTATCTTACCTATAGATGCAAACAATCCTAACAGCTACAAAGCTGGAGATAAAGTGACTGTTTTTATCACAGGTGGAAAAGTTACTGAAATTCGATAAGAGTTTATGCAGGGTTTGCTATCTTGATATTAAATGCCTGTGTTAAACCCAAATCATCTAGCAAATCTGCTAATCTCTCGTCACCTACTAACAGAGTGAGTTTTATACCTTCTTTCTCTGTTAGTTTCATCAAGTACCCGATGATAGCTGAGGGCATAGAAAAAGAGTCTTGAAGATGTATTGTAAAACCGTCTCCATCTTTTAGTAAAAATGATTCGATAACTTTTTTGATTTGGTTTATATCTTCGATCCCCTTGATATTTCCTGTGATTAAAATGCCTTGAGACTGTTTTGTGATATTTTCCATCTTTTATCCTTGCTTTTGAAATTTTTTAAGTATAACTTTGTTTCCTATGTGGTTATAGTAAAAGGCGTCAACTATCTTTGATGCCATAACCAATCCCCTCCCACTGTAAAACTTATTTGTTAGGTACTGATTTCTCATGATGCTTGTATCAAAGCCATCACCTTCATCTGTAACTTCTATCTTAAAAGTTTTTATATTGTGTTCTTCTTTTGTTCTAAGATTGATATAAATCTTTTTATCGCCATAAAGAAGCTCCCTCTCTTTTAGTATATCGTCAAAAGTTCCACTTTCCATATGCTTACTTTTCTCTTGATGTGTGATTTTTAGATTTCCATGTTCATATGCGTTTAGTAACATCTCAAAAAAAGCACTACTTAGATAAGCTTCATTTTGGGCTGAGAGTCCATTTTTTAGCAAAAACTCTTCAACTCTTTTGATGGCTACTTCTAGTATGTCTTGTCTGCTTTGTATGGAAAAATAATCTATACCACAAGCGATACACTCTTCTCTTTCGATATATATAAATGTCATATCATCATCAAACTCACCAACTCTGTTTTGAGCTAACTCTAAAAAATCTTTGTGATTTGTGGCATTTATAAAATCTTCATCCATATGCTCTTTATACATATAAGAGTCGTTGATAATCGTTTCATTGAGACCATCGCTGTATATGAGTATCTTTTTGGCATTTGTAAGTTTTTTAGTAGAGATATTGACCTCTGTTGAGTATTTTGAGATAGGAAGATTGTTTGCTTTTATCTTATCTAAAGAGCCATCTAAGTTCTGTACAAAGATAGGAGGTATTCCAAAAATAGCACTTTTGATATAGTGTTTCTTTAAATCCAAAATCACAAATGAAGCTGAAACTATCTCATCATCAAAGATACTTGTTTGGATATATCTAAAATACTGTTTGATGATATATTTTATGCTAAAGTTCTTTTTCTCTTTTTCAATTTCAACGAGATAGTTTATAAAAGTAGCTGACATGATAGAAGTGATGGAGGCATTTAACCCTTTTTCCATCGCATCTATCAAAAAGATAAAAAACTTCCCTTCCCCTATCTGCCTTATGGCATAAGTATCGCCACTTAAAGTTTTGTATGGTTTATAGGCTATATCAAAGTACCATTTGCCACTATAGTTTTCAAAAAATTTATAGTAAAGGTCATTTTGCAGTGCAAAAATCTCTTTACGAAACAGATACTCATGATTTTTATCTTTAACAGCTCTATTTTTTACCATCTTGATTATGTCCTAAATATCTCTAAAGTTTTGTTTAACTCATCTGACTTATCTGCTAAAGCTTTTGAAACTCTGTTGACATCAGCACCTGAAGTTTTGTTCTCATGAGTGATTTCAACTATACCGTTCATACTTCCTATCAACTCTTTGGTTCTTTGTGCGATATAAGTTGTTTTTCGTACAGCCACAGAAGATACCTCGATACTTTGTCCTAGTTTATCTTTTGTTGCATTTGCCTCATCTATAAGTGTGTCAGCATCGGTTGATATAGCAACAAAGTCACTTGAAGTTACTTGTATATCTTGGCTTATTTTATCTATGCTTTGTGTGATGATATTTACATTTAGATTTATCTCTGAGAGTGATTTTTGTGTTCTCTCTGCTAGTTGTCTTACTTCATCAGCAACTACAGCAAAACCTCTTCCATGTTCTCCAGCTCTTGCTGCTTCTATAGCTGCATTTAGTGCTAAAAGATTTGTTTGGTCTGCAATATCACCGATGATAGAGATGATGTCTTTTATCTGTGTAGCTTGTCCATTTAAGTCATTAACTTGATGGGTTAAACTATCTTGTCTTTCATTTGAATCGTTAATCTTTTCTACTACATTTTGAAGTGAAGATACAAACTGATCTAGAGTTTGTTGGGTGCTTCCTAAATCTTCAGTCGTAGAGATAACCTGCTCTTCGGTAATATCTAAGTTTTTACCTATATCTTGTATGAGTGTATTTGCATCAGTAAACAGAAGTTCTGCTTTGTTTATATTGTTTGCTAAGTTTTTAGCTGTCTCTTCTAAATCATGACTATCTTTCATAGTTTTTATAGAGTTGTTTTTTGTATCTTCGATAGTTTTTCTAAAAGATGCGATGAGGTTGTTAATCGCATCAGCAATATCTCTTAACTCCCCAGATGCACCTGTTTTGATAGTATGAGATAGGTTCATATCTGTTGATATATCATTAAGTTGGGATTTTACCGTTTGTACATCACCTATGATACTTTTTGATATAAAGTGAATAAGTAGACTTAAAAGCGCCATAATGATGAGGTTAGCCCCCACATATATATACATTTGTGAAGTTCCTTGCCCTTTTAAATCTTTAGTTTTTTCAAAAGCAGTTTTTGCTATATAATCATCGATAGATTTTAAAATATTTATCTTTTTCGTTATAGTGTCAAACCAGTAAACAGAATCAACACTAAAGTCACCGTTTAAGGCTTTTGTTCGCATCTTTAATACTTCATCTATAGCTTGACTTTTATAACTTTTTTTGTAAAACTCTTTGATATTTTCAGGGGCAGTAGCTAAAAAAGCATCTAAGTATCTATCTTGTTCTGCAATAAGAGAAATTTCTTTGTTTAGTATTCCAGAAGCAAAACTTCCACTGGCAAAAGTACCTGATAGTACAGCTCTTTCGATACCTGCTCTCTCTTTTGATTTTAGAAAGTTAGCATAAGAACTTAAAAGGTTTGCAAGGTCTTTGTCTGGGCTAAATTTAGCAGTTTTTGGTACGATTGAAAGCATCGTAGCATTTAGTTTTGTGTAAAAAGATATGGCAGCTTTAGTTGGTATGTTTAATCTACTAACTTGACTTCTTATGGTAGAAAGTTTGCTTAAAAAAGTATCTACCTTTTCTATATCTTGTTTAATCTGCTCTGGAAAAGAGTCAGTGTGTAAAGCTATATAAGATTTATACTCTTTTAGTTTTTCATCTGTTACATTTCTTTGCTTTGGTAACTTTTGAGTAAATCTAGTTCCACCAGAGCTTAAAAAACCAGCAGTTACACCTCTTTCTTTTTGTGTTTGATGAACCAATAGAGATATTTTTGTACTAAGCTTTGTAAGTATCTCAAGATCCTGTATAGCACTTTTCTTTGCAAGAGATGTTGAGATATTTATAGCCATAGTCGTAATACCAAGAATGATGATGATGGTTGAGACTATTTTTAATTTTTGTTTGATTGAAAACTTAGAAAGCATTTATTTTTCCTTTTATATAAATTAAAACTTTTCGTTATGTATATATCGTCGTTTCAAAAAATTATTTTAGTTTATGGTAGAATATTGCTAGTTATTCAGATGGTTCAAAAGAGGGGATTTTATGTACGATATACTTATCATAGGGGCTGGTGGGGCAGGTTTAAGTGCTGCTCTTGAAGCTAAAAAAGAGGGTGTTAAAGTAGCTGTTATCAGTGAAAGTTACCCAACAAGAGCTCAAACTTCCATGGCACAAGGTGGCATAAACGCAGCTTTGGCAAATGTGCAGGAAGATTCTATCTCTTTGCATGTAGAAGATACAGTGAAATCTTCTGGAGGACTTGGTTCAAAACAGATGATAGAAAAGCTGTGTAAAGATGCACCAAAAACAGTTCTCTGGTTAGAGTCTATCGGTATGCCATATAGTAGAACTGAAGATAACAAGATAGCCCAAAGACGACTTGGGGGAGCTTCATCGCAAAGGGCTTGTTATGCTCAGGACTTTACAGGACTTAAAATCCTACACACTCTTTATGACCAATGTCTAAAAGAGGATATAGAATTTTTAAATGAAAAGTATCTTTTGGATTTTGTTGTAGAAGATGAGGTTATAAAAGGGGCTTATTTTTTAGATGTACGAACTACAGAAGTTGAGTTTATAAAAGCTAAAACCATTATTGTGGCAACAGGCGGATATAGTGCCTTATACTTTGGTTATACAACAAATACAAACCAATCAACAGGAGATGGTATAGCCTTGGCATATAAAGCTGGGGCAAAACTCTCACACATGGAGTTTGTACAGTTTCATCCAACAGGGCTTAAAAAATCAGGCATACTTATAAGTGAGAGTGCTAGAGGGGCTGGAGGGTATCTTGTAAACCAAAAAGGTGAGAGATTTACCGATGAGTTAGCCCCACGAGATGTGGTGAGTCGTGCTATCTATGCTCAGATGAAAGAGGAAAATGAAGTCTTTTTAGATATACGACACTTTGGAGAAGAGTTTATAGATGAGCATATTCCCCAAGAGCGAAAACTTGCCATCACTTATGAGGGAGTTGACCCTGTGAGTGAACTTATACCCATAGCTCCTGTGGCTCACTATAGTATGGGTGGTATCAAGGTAGATGAAAACATGATGAGTTCAGTTAACGGTCTTTTTGCTGTGGGTGAGAGTGCCGAGTCAGGAGTTCATGGAGCTAACAGACTTGGAGGAAACTCGCTTTTAGAGATAGTATCTTTTGGAAGACTTGCAGGAGAA